>NDXB01015375.1:0-85653 GCA_002631895.1 Agapornis roseicollis | reverse complement strand
TCAGAAAAAAAAAAAAAAAAAGGTAAAGTGCTGTAACAGGAAGTGATTAATAGATATTGATTACTTCTGCTTACCAATTGCTGCTTTGCCCCAGATCTGTACTCTAAGGCTCATTTGTTCTAAGTGAGATCTTGCATTTTTTATCATCTTAAGATTAGCTTCATATCTCTGCTGAGAAGCAACCAGCTCATTCTTCTCGTCCCCTTCCCATGGATTCCACTCTTCATTTCCCAAGGCAACATGATCTAACAAACCCAAAAGCGTAATTAACATAAAAAGAACAATCTGACAAGTTTAGCAAGCGGACGACTTCTCTCCAACTCATAATGTTAAGCAGACTCTGACAAGCTTCCAGCCTCCGCCGAGCCCCGGGCCCGGTGCCTCACAAAGCACCGCAGAAATGGCCGCCGCCAGCTCGGGCCCGGCGATAGAGCTCGGGCCCGGCGATAGAGCTCGGGCTCGGGCTCGGGCTCGGGCTCGGGCTCGGGCTCGGGCCCGGGCCCGGGCCCGGCGATGGAGCTCGGGCTCGGGCCCGGCTCCGTTCTCCCTCACGGGTTGCCCCCGGCCCCGCCCGCCGCGGCACTCCCGAGCAGAGGCGCTGGGAGGCGCCGCGCTGCCCTCGGCTTGGCCCGTGCTCTCCAGCCCGGTCACACAACGCGGGAAGGCCCCGCCGCTCCCACCCTCCCGGGGCGCCAAGGCCTTTCTGGCGCAGGCAGTGCCTGACAAACCGCGTGGGCCCCGCAGCACAGCCGCAGCGGCTCGGCCGGTGGCAGCCAGGCCGGCCCGCCCGCGTCAGGGCGGCTCGGAGCCGCCCCACCGCCGCTCTCACCTCGCGGGCCGCGGTGATCCCGGTGCGCCGGCCGGGAAGCGGCCGGGCGCCGGGGCCGGAGGAAGACGGTGTAGGCCGCGTAGAGTGAGAAGAGGACGTAAGCGGCTATCAAGGCTGAACACAGCCGCTTGCGAGCGCCCCGCATCCCGCCCGGAGCGGGGCAGGGTGAGGCGGCGGCGGGAGCTGCGCCCTCTGGTGCGGGCGAGAGGAGCCTGCACCTGCAGCCCGCGGCCTCGGCCGCTGCTGAGGAGGCTTAGAAACTGCCTCTGTCCCACATCCCTCCGGCCTGGGATTTTCAGCTCCAAAACCACTTTCAAGGACACAAAACTCAAAGCTTACAAGTGGAAAAAAGATTTTATTTTAGGATTCAGTTTGATTTTAGTTTGGTTTCTTATCGTTTACTGTACGTGCTCTTCTTCTGACTGAATTTTCCATTTTGTCATGGGGTTTTGTTCTGGGTTGGTTTCAGAGGCGATGCTCAGGAGCATCAAGGCCTTCCAAGCACCAGCCAGAGCCCCCGGGTCTAAGGAGCCAAGGGAAGAGCAGAAGTGGCTCCCTCTGCGAGCTTGCAGTGGAGCTGAGGAGCGGCAGGGCAGGAGTGCAGGTGCCGTGCAGGTGCGAGAGCAGCGGGCAAGTAGCGAGCCCAAAGGGGAGCCCTGTCAAGGGGCTGTGCTCAGTGCTACAGAGGACAAGCAGGCAGCAAGCTCCAGGGGCTAGCCCGGGAGTGGTGCAAGCTTCCTCCCCCCCTCATGGGGGCATGAGGGGCCCCCTGCGTGGAGCAGGAGCAGCAGCCTTTGGGCCATAAGAGCTCAAAGGAGCCCTGTCAAGGGGCTGGCTCACCGCTGCAGGTGAAGGCAAAAAACCCGCGGGGACACTGGCAGGCCCTCCGTTGGGGAAAAAAAGCCTTCCCCCCCAGCTGCAGGACATGAGGGGCCACCTTCATGGTGCATGAGCAGCAGGCAGTAACGCAGCCAGAATGGAGCAGAGGAGCCCTGACAAGTGGTCCTGCTCCATGCTCAGAGGAAGGCAAAAAACCCCCTGGACCAGTGCCAATGTGGCCTGGGGGAAAATTCCTTCCTGACCCCAGCACTGGCGATCGGCTATCCCTGAGCATGGGAGCAGGACCTGCTCCTGGTCCACAGGCTGCTCATGCCTCCCCGCAGATGCCCAAGGCCTGTTCTGCCTCCATCTGGAGCCACCTTAGGGGCTGCTGAGAGTGGCCAAAGGCCCCTGGCCTCATCCAGCCTGGGGGCAAGAATCCATCCTTCCTACACTTGGCAGGCAGGGCATCAGTGGCTGCTCCAAAGGGCTGGCATCTCTGGAAGGAAGCATCTCTACATCCCGTTGCTTATGGCTGCTGCTGCCGCCCCTGGCTTTGTGGCGGATGAGAATGGTGAGCTCTGCGGTGCTCCTCCAAAAGGCATTCCTAGAATCTAGCCCTGCCTATCCAGCTGAAAAGGATTGCTATCCCTGCCACGAGCTAAGAAGCTGGCCCTGCCGGGAGCTGGCCTTACAGTGCAGAGCTCTCAATCTCTGCTCTGCCCAGCCTCTAGCTCTGCCTGGATTTGAGGGCCATCTGGCTGCAATATCTGTTACCCTGTTGATTGCTAGGCTTGATTTAGCTCATCTGTCCCCTTCCTCCCTTGCCACTCCGTACGCGTCCCTCCCCAGACTGCATGCTTGGCAAGAGGACAGCCTTCCCCAACACACACAGGTGCTCCCCTTCCTCGGTCACGGGTATATATGTATGTATGCGGTAGCTGCGCTTCCCCGCTAGAACCTCCAAAGGAGGAGCTGCAGCAGCTCCTCAAGGACTTCCTGTAGGAAGCCTTGGGCTCCCTTGGCCCAGTAGGGCACAGGAGGCCAGAGGACACAGGAGCCTGCTCCTTTTTATCCTGTCCCGGGACATTGTGACTGTGGTGTTGCCAGGTGATGGAATGGAATGGAACAGAATAGGTCTGAGCATGGTTTTAAAAAGCTGGGGGAGCTCATCACAGGATTCCAGTCCTTAAAGCGTAGCTCTAAGGGGGGCCAGAGGCTCTCTCTTCAGCTGGTAGCAGTCCCCCTGCCAGGGGCAGGCACACCTCCCATTAGAGCAGGTTGCTGCAAGCCCAATCCAGCCTGGCCATGAGCATAGCCGGGGATGGGGCAGCCACATCATCTCTGGGCAGCCTGTGCCAGCGCCTCACCACCCTCACAGGGAAGAGCTTGTGCCTAATGTCTAATCTACAGGCNTTAGAGCAGGTTGCTGCAAGCCCAATCCAGCCTGGCCATGAGCATAGCCGGGGATGGGGCAGCCACATCATCTCTGGGCAACCTGTGCCAGCGCCTCACCACCCTCACAGGGAAGAGCTTGTGCCTAATGTCTAATCTACGGCTCCCCAGAGGCAGGCCCCAGAGGAGAAAAAGATGTGTGTGGCATCATGGAAGTCTTCTGTGTTCATCCACTTGAGCAGGGTTCCCACATCTCGAGCACTAGCTCCTGCAAGGGCATCTCTAGCACTAGCCACTTGCCCCCTGCCAAGGGCCTAAGAGCCACGTTTCATCTCAGCCTATGGCCTTTAATCCCTGCTTGAGCCGCGTTGTATCTGTGCCTCTCCCTGTGTCCTGGATGAGTCTGGGACCTGCACTGCAGAGGGTGCAATGCAACTGCTAGTCTCCTGCGTCAGTCCCTTAGATCTAGGGCATCACTTGTCATGCAGACTTGTAGGCATAACATAGCCTAACATATTCCAATTCTATTCTAGTCTAGTCTAGTGTAGTCTTCTTCATTCTGTTACATTGCATTCCATTTTTTTCTGTGTTTCATGCCTCTGAGTTCCATTCCATACCAATGTATTTCATTCTGTACATTTGTGAGCTGCGTAACAGTGAGACTGATTTCTCTGGAGTGTCAGGGCTTTTCAGCTCCAAAACCACTTTCAAGGACACAAATCACAAAGCTTTCAAGTGGAAACAAGATTTTATTATTCTATTTGATTTTGATTTCTTATATTTAATGTTACTTTAAAATCATTAAATCCTAGGATCATAGGACAGTTAGGTTTGGAGAGAACCTGAATATCATCTAGTTCCAACCCCCCCTGCCATTCATGTTGCCCAAGTCTCTGTACAGCCTGGTCTTACACCTCGCCAGGAGATGGCACCCAAGGGTCAGTACATCCTGGTGTTACACCCTGTCACCATGGGTTAGAGCACACAGGGCATCCTTGGGCAACCTGTTCCAGTGTCTCAACACCCTGACAGTAAAGAACTTCTTCCTTAGATCCAATCTCAAAATTTTATATTCTTATTTGCAAGCATCGTCACTGATCACACACAAATGTGCAAGAAGAAGGTGTTGGGGTAGCATGGGCTATTTCCCCAAGCATGACACCTATCAATAAGCACACTATTGACTTTCAGCACTTGTTCATCTGCTGCACTTCCTGGACAGGGATGCATAAAGAGTGCTCTCATGCCTGCCCAGCTCTGGTGTTGTATGCAGGGAGAGCTGGAGGGAGGCAGCTGCTGATAGGGCAGCAAGACTGGAGCCCTTCCAAGCACAGGCTGCTGTGCACAAGCATGAACCCCCAGGGAGATAGAGCCACGGGAAGAGCAGAGATCACTCCCTCTCCGAGCCTGCACTGGGCAATGGAGCCAGGGCACGAGAGTTCCTTGGAGGTGCAAGAGCAGCAGGCAAGAGCTGAGTCCAAAGGGAAGCCTTGACAAGAGAATGTGCTCAATGCCACAGAGGACAAGCAGCAACTCCCAGGACCTACCCTGCAAGGTCAGAAAGCTTCCTCCCTCTGGATGTGGGCCACCTGTGTGGAGCAGGAGCAGCAGCCTTTGGACCAGAGTAGCCCAAAGGAGCCCTGTCAAGCTACTGTCCTTGCCTGCACAGGAAGGCAAAAAACCTCTGGGGACACTCACAGGTCTTCTGTGAGTTAAAAAAGCCTTCCCCCCTAAGCTGCAGGACACATGGGGCTGCTCTGGTGGTGCATGAGCAGCGGGCAGTAACCCAGCAGAATGGAGCAGAGGAGCCCAGAGGATGGCCACAGGGATCCTGCTCGATGTTCAGAAGGAGGCAAAAAAACCCCAGGGACCAGTGGCAATCTGCGCTGGGAGAAAACTCCTTCCTGACCCCAGCTCTAGGGATTGTCTATCCCTGAGCATGTGAGCAAGACCTGCTGCTGGTCCATGGGCTGGTCACACCTCCCAGGAGATAAGCAAGCCCTATTCTCCCTCAAGCTGGAGTCACCTCAGGGGCTCCTGAGAGAAGCACTGGGATCCCTGAAAACATCTCTGCATTCTATTGTTTATGGCTGCTGCCCCTGGCTCAGTGGGGGATGAAGATGGTGAACTCTACAGTGATCCTGAAGAGGACATTCCTATGGTCTGGCCATGGCTATCCAGCTGAAAAGGACTGCTAACCCTCCCATGAGCTAAGAAACTGTTCCTGTCAGGAAGAAGACCCAACAATAAGATCAGAATATGACATGACAACTTATAACATGTAAATCAGTGAATAAGGATGTTTAAATGCTCAGTAAGGACCCGAGACCCATGAAAGGGCTGTAAAGAATAGATCTAGATATTATGCTTCAGCAGGATGAAACTTTACCTATCACAGTCTGTCAAAGGCTCAGGAAGTGTGCTTCGACTGTTCTCCTTGGCCTTTTCTGCCGGCATTGTTCACAGTCTCTCTCTTCTTAGGATACAAAGGCTCACGTTCCTCTTTAAACCCTACGAGGCTCTGCTTCTCACTTGTGAAAGTCTCTTTGGTGTCTGACCTCTTTTTCAGGATTATTTCCCCCCTAAGAAGGAGACAGGAACCGTATTATTTCCAGCTCATAGACTTTAGTATTGAACAGGAAGGACTAGGCTTTCTTATCATTTATGACTTCTCTGAGTGCTATTTTTAAGGTTTCCTTCCCTCTTTCATCATTTATTGCCTACCGTAACATGAATTATTGCTGTGCATGCTCTGTTCCAGCTCTCTTTCTTGCCATTAGAACAGTCAAGGAGATATTGTACATGGCTGATCTTTCATTCAAGTATTTTATCAAGAACAGCACATGTGTCCTGGGTTAATTAACTGAATCTGTTCGTGATTCTGAGACTGTCTATGAATACTTGAACAACTTTTGAACATGGGGAATAGTGTGAGCATTCTGACGTGTTTAAAAGGGACAGTTTGGTTTACCATTTCAGAATAACAGTGCAATGAAATAAAATAAATTACCTTCTGGAATGAGACTGCTTTATTCTGGACTCATAAAAAAAGAAGTTTGAAGACAAACTATTTACTTGTAGTTTCTTTATTTCTGGTTTCTTTTATTTTTATTATTACTATTTTTTTTTTAATCTGTAGTGATAAAACAAAAGAAAATGCTTTGAGATGAACCAAAATAAGCTTCTCTTCTTCCTTAAGCATGGTGGCTTTACTCCTCCATGCACTAGTTCAGCTAGCTACTAAGAAGAGTTACTGTCACAGCTCTGTTGGGTTTCATGTTAGTGGTCAGCCTGAAGGTGGTTTTAACGAATCTTGTTTACTTCCCACTGTATAAGAAGACACACAAAATCAGTCAGTTACTGCTTCTTAGCTGAGAAGCAGCAACTTTCAGCGGAAGAAAGATCATTTTTTGAAACACTAACTCATCTTTTTTTTGTGATTGTGAACACTACTTTCAGTTATTTATACCAGAATTACCTAAGGAAATGCAGCTGTGCCCTTCTTCTTATGTATGCAGTCTAAATCAAATCCTTTGTGTCTATTTTATCTTTCTAATTTTTGTATTTTTTCCTACTAGACATGGAAATAATGGAAGCCCTAGGCTTTCTGAATATATCCCAGTAGGAAGTGAATTAAAAGAGCTAAAAAAGAAGCTAATTATGAAAGCTGTAACAAGTGGTATGATTTTATATTTAGAAGCCACCTTTTTATTTTTAAGCATCCGAATTTTCCTGTTGAGCTCTTTCATTCTGCTGAAAGCTTTTAATTATATGGCAAAATCTCTTAGAGTCTTCGGGTAGATAGTAAATGGAAGACCATTAAAACTCCTCTTTAGCTTCAGAACTCCTACTTTTCTGAAACTTTGAATATGAATCTGTAATGAAATTAATTTGCTCTTATTTTAGAGATTCTCTTATTATTGGCCTTTTACATGACCTGCTATCTACTGTTGCTTCTGAAGTGGCTTACATGGCCTTGGGGCATCAGGCTGTGTTCTGGGCTGAGAGGTTGTGTGAACTGTATCTTGAAAGCCTGCTTTCAGCAGGGTAATTTATTGTTAGTTGGGATGGAATTTCAAGATATGTTATCTTTGCTTATTATCCTCTCAGATGTACTCTGCCACAAGGAAACAAATCAAAGTGGCTCCAATGTTTATATTCTGAATGGCATCTATTCATGCAATCTCATAGCTCCCTAATGAGTAAGTAAGTTATGGGGGAAGTGAAACTCTTTAAATCAGAACAGAATGTTTCTTGTTTAATATGGGAGCTCTGCCTGTCCTCTCTGTCCATCAGGTGGGGCATACTCTAATAGCAAGTCAAATCCACTCTCCTGTTGAAGCAGCTTAGGCATCCTGGCATGAAGAAGGTACTGATTTTTTAACACTGCATCTTTCGTACCAGCCAGAGGTAACNGAGCTCTGCCTGTCCTCTCTGTCCATCAGGTGGGGCATACTCTAATAGCAAGTCAAATCCACTCTCCTGTTGAAGCAGCTTAGGCATCCTGGCATGAAGAAGGAACTGATTTTTTAACACTGCATCTTTCGTACCAGCCAGAGGTTCTCTTCTCTGCAAGGACCTCACAGGTGCTGCTGCGAGAATTGTCATTCAGGCTTCATTAACAAGGAGAACAAGATTCAATGAAGTCAGGTATCATATTTCTAGCAGTTTAAGGAGAAGTTTTTGATACATCTCTGTGACAGCCACCTTAAAGACTTCAGGAAGTAGTCCACTGATGTGTCCATACATCAATGTTTTTAGTTTTCCTAAATCTGAAGTCCTGAGTATTATGTGTCTGCTCCAGAGTGAGATCCTAACCTACCACCTACTGTCATGAGAAGGTAAAATCCAGCCCAGCATAGTGGACATGAGGAAGGACAGTCTCTGATCATACCATCTTCAGGTGAAGACAGTTCAGACAGGTTGATAGTGCCATTCCACTTTTTACAGGCAGTGAGTTACACAGCCAGCCAGCCAGCACATGCACCCTCCAGTAGTGGAATAGGGTAAGAAATTCTGCATGAGTGTTGCAGCCTTTAGCATATGTTTGATCTACTAATTTTGTATTTTTGATTGTATGTATTTGATCCACCTGTATATGTTTGCTTCATTTTAAAAAGTCTGTGGGTGGACGTGTCCACAGCTCACTGTGTGGGAAAGGAGATTGTTAATGCAGGGATATTGCCACTTGACTTCATGGACCTAATACATTTTGAAATACCCACATTTGTATACAGATATGTAATTATTGTTTACAGGTTTTGATTTTAAATGCACATGCCAACCATGGCTGACACTGGGGATGTCTGCACTAATTCAGAAAGAACTTTGCCATTTTCTGAGAGATGAATTCAGCTAGAGTGTGTCACTCCTGCTGGGAACATCCATAACCTCTGCTTGCTTGAGCAAATATTTCAAGAAAGTTGGATGACGTGCTGTCAGGTGCCTGATGCCAGTGCTTCTACTCTGAAGCCTCTACAGGGAAGTGTTCCAGAGAGGAGACACAGGACCAGCACTGCCACTGAGGGAAAAGCAGGTAAATCTGATACAATATTAAGGGAACTTTTCCTGTGCTCCCTGGAAGCTTTAGAAGTCACTGGGACTTCTGAGAACAGCATCATTGCAAATTTAGTAAAAAAGCCGCTTGGTGGTTGTCATAAGAAATGAAATGATCAAAATTTAAGGAAATTGCATGGTAAATATACAAGTTAGGCAGCCAAGATAGAAAGCAGGGGGAAGAGATCGTGTTAGCACTTGTCTTCTAGCACATCATGTTGAGGGTGATCAGCAATTTATTCTAACCTATGTAACATCTTGTTTTCTCTATATTCAAACTATGTTTGAATATAAAAGAAGGAAAACCCCATATCCTGGTCACTGTCTTAATTCCCATGACGGTGTATCTGATTTGCCTGCTATGGCACCATGACCTTTGAAAGAGAAATCAGCAGTGTTAAGCATCGCTACAACTGCAATAGCAGTTGGGTTTGTATCAAGATTTTTTTTTTATTACCTAGGAGGTAATTTCTGGCATAATTTTCCTGTTTTTATTTTGTGTGGTAGCAGGAAGCCAAATGGCACATACTCATTTACTAGGATTGAAACAGTAAACATAAACCATAACAAATTTCAGCTTGAAGCTGATATAAGTCACAGTATGGGATCAGCTGACAATGTCCTTCAGTCATTACTGGAATTGACTGTTTTAAATGCTTGTTCCTGTTGATTTTAGAGCAACTTCTGTTTTCAAGATAGCAGTTCCTCACAAAAACTCATGCAATCAATAAAATAGCCTTTTGAACATTTCCATTGTAACACTTTATTTTTGTCAGTATGCAGTAATATACAGTTTTCTGAGAACTCTATGGAGTGATTCACTAGCAAATACATTATAGCATGAACACCATTTACATATGTTCTAACAGTAAAATAAACAGAGAGGAATTTGTTTCTAATTTTTGTTCATATGAGGCAAATGAAGGAATACAGCAGAAGCATTGCTGGTAGCAAGCAGCTGTTCCTCTGGCTACATGGGTGAAATGCCCATAAATGAACACTTACTGATGATGTTTCAGCTTTGTTTGGGAAGTTTACTCTTGGAAATTGAAATGTTTGGGAAGCTTTTAGGTTTTTTAGTGAGTTATCACAGTATTTCAATATTTAGGAGAGGTAAGAGGATTATTATATGATGGATAGATCAAGTTACTGTAGTTAGGAAAAGCAAAGTGTGTGCATACAGTGTGTGCCACCACAGTGTACACAAGTCACAAGAGGTGGGACAGGTGTCTCAGAGGGATTCCACAGCAGTACATACTTGGGACCCAGACTATTTGGAAATGCATGTACAATTTGGTTTTACATTTTGTGTTGGATTTTATACTGTTACAAAGGCAATGTGTAATTCTTAACTGGCAGCTTGTGTAGGCTTTGGCTTACCTTAATATATCTGTTGATCAACAATCTGTTATTTCTGTACTGTGTTGTCTGTCATCCATTAATTATTCTAAATGAATTGCTGCATCTTACCAAAAGATTTCATTGCTCTATCATAAAACACAGAATCATTCATCAAACTAAATTATGTGAGTCCCCATGAGTGAAAACTCACAAATACCAAGATTTATAGTTAAATGGATAGACAGCACAGATAAAGCCTTAATGTCAATAGGGACCCATAAAATTAGTCAGGCACAGTATACTCCCTGCATATTAGAGAAAGTCTCTTCCTCCCAGGCATCTCTATGCTATTTAAAAAAGTATGTGCTATGCAAGGTGGTCAAGTTAAGAGAGCACATCTGGTGAGTCAGGCCAGGATGGCAGAGCAACCTGGTGTCCCCAGTCTACTTGTAGTTCTGCTGATGCAGTTGGACAGTGCACACCGATATCATAGGCATGTTTCTTCAGGAAGCATTTGCTCCTTGCCTCACAAACAGCCATCCAGAGGGACTTGGGCAAGCTTGAGAAGTGGGCCCTTGCAAATCTCATGAGGTTCAACAAGGCCAAGTGCAAGGTCCTGCACTTGGGTTAAATCAACCCCCAGTATCAATACAGCCTGGGGGATGAAAGGATTGAGAGTAGCCCTAGGCAGAAGGACTTGGGGTTATTAGTGGATGAAAGTTTGGATATGAGCCAGCAATGTGCACTTGCAGCCCAAAAAGCCAATTGTACATTGAGCTACATCTAAAGGAGCATGGCCAGCAGGTTGAGGGAGGTGATTTTTCCCCTCTGCTGTGGTGAGACCCCACCTATAGTACTGCATTCAGCTCTGGAGTCCTCAGTACAAAAATCATCAGAGGGATGGAGCACCTCTTCTGTGAGAAAGGGCTGAGAGCATTGGGGTTGTTCAGCCTGGAGGAGGCTCTGGGGAGACCTTATTGTGGCCTTTCAGCACTTAAAAGGGGCCCATAAGAAAGATGGGGAAAGACTTTTTAGCAGGGTCTGTTGTGATAGGACAAGGTGTAATGGTTTTAAACTGAAAGAAGGGAGGTTCAGGCTGAATGTGAGGAAGACCTGATCTAGTTAAGATGTCCCTTTTCATTGCAGGGGGGTGAACTAGATGACCTTTGAAGGTCCCTTCCAAACCAAACTATTCTATGACTCTATGATGTACAGATCCCATCTTGCAGTAGCCTTGTGGTGAGGAGTTGCCAACTGGTGGCCAACTCTGCACAGCCTTCAGCTTGCTCCATGTACCCAGTGCATCCTTAGGTGCTTAGCAACCAAAGGAGAAAGCTCTGGAGGCTGCTCCCGTATTCAGTTCCCAGGCCTGCCTTTCCAGCAGGTATGATGTTCAGAGAAGCATTTTTCTGAGATTTCTTTCTCTGCTCAGCTCCTCCAGCTTTCTGTGGATTTCCCATTGGTTTCCTACCTTTCTTGCACACAGACATATGTGTGCCAATAAGATACAGCTCTAGTGGAGGATTCTTGCCTGTGGCAGGGAGGTTGGAACTAGATGATCTTTAAGGTCCTTCCAACCCCAACCATTCTATGATTCTATGATTCTTCCCTTAGTTTCTGCATTTGCAAGAGCTCACAGTTATATCTCTACTTACGGGTACAGCAAGGATAGATAAGCCATGGGTGAAACCAGGAAAGGTCTAGGCCGGTGATACACTGGGACTGTGATCTGTGGTAGCTGAGCATTATTCCTCTGCTCTGACAATTGAGTAGAAAATCCAGTGCAAAAACATGTGTGGATAGAGAAGGATGACAGCTGCCTAGTGTGTGAGCTCATTTCAGCTGTAACTCATGCAATTCTGCATGCTGGGTCTGAATATTTTTACTCTATTGAGGAACCAGCTGGTAAAATGGCAATGATAATTTTTCTGCTTGTAAGGTAATAGAAGAACCCAGGAATTGACACATATAAAACTAAAACTGCTAGAAAAAGCACCAAGATTACACATTCAGACTCTTGATAACTAGGAAATACCAGAATTGCAGAAAAATCACCAACAGCCTCATGGATATGTGTTATACTGTATCTTTATTTCTTCATTGTATGTCATTTCTCATAGGACCTTTATGAGACTGACAGTGGTGGCAGCATTTACTCTAAGGCTGAACTAGATTTGTACAGTGAAGGGGATTGTTATTTATTGTTATTTATTATCCATTGCCTCCTACACTACAGAAGCAAAAGGTCTGTGCTGATTGTAAGAGAGGGTTTCAGAACAGGAAAGATTGGCCTCAGAATTGTATCTTTGAATGTTGCCCAGTAGAACTGGGTTTGGGCACTGAAATACTGCAGTTCTGTACTGCAGGAATCATTTGAAATAATTTTTTATCCAGAAATGGTCATTAGCTATCTGATCCTCATTTATAAATTTCTATGTGAATTGCTAGGGTTTGGTTTGTGGAGTCTCTACAGAGCTTTCTGAACAATAACTGATATTGGTAGGAGCTGTGATATAAACATGTGGAGTGCTCAAATGTGCAAAGTATTTTGAAAGATTAGGTACAAGCTTTTCAAATTGTCCATCATCAAATAACAGATGCTTTCAAATTTAATCTCATGTTGGTACTCTTTCCCTAAAATACCAGCAATTCCATTCATCCATCTCTAACTAGGCTGCTGTACAGATTAATGCTGATGCAGCACTGTAATACAATAAAAGAAATTCCGTTGAAAAAGAGTATTTTGTAGCCATATGAGGTTTTGAATGTACTGTAAATAATACCTGGGGCTCCCACTCAGCAATGAAATAAAGCGACACAGTCCTAGATCCCAAGTTCAGAGATGATAGTTTCCTCTGACCTTTGGTGTAGCACAGGTCAGTTCTTCCCTGAATTAGTTTTTGTTTAACTAGAGCATTTCTTTTTAAAATATAGAAAAATCCCAATCTAAACATTTGCAGTATGGACAAGCTGTCATTGTTTTTGCTAAATTACTGAAATGATTAAGTTTCATAATACACATAATGCATAAATGCTTGTAATTGCTATTTCTGAATGTCTCTACTTTCAACTTCCAGGCACTTGATCTTATTATGTTTGTGCTTTTGAGACTGAAGAGTCCTCGATTATCAAATTTCTATTCCCCCTAGAGGCAATTAGAAACTGTGATCAAGGTGCACTTTAGCCTTTTTGTTAAGGTAAACAGGCTGAACTTCAGTTTTCCACTAAGGCAGGATTTCCAATCCTTTAATCTTTCTCCTGATTGATTGCTAAACCAGAGAGATCCAATTTATTTCTTTTAAAGCTGGGCCTGGGACTGTGCACAGCATCTCAGAAGAAGACTTGCTAGTGCCAGGTTGTGTAACCTTTCTAGCCTTTTTTGGTATTATTTTGCTCATTTGTCCCAGGACTGGCTTTTTGTTTTGCTGTTATTCCCTTTCCATTTTGCATAAGGAGCTGATCTCCAACTGATTGACATGATGGCCCAATCATTTCAGTTGCTGTTCCCAAGATAGTGTCTCATTATGTCTGTAATTCCTGAATATTGTTGAATTACAATTATCTGTATTGATTCATATGTCATTTGCTTGCAGCAGCTTATCAACTCATTTGTTTTCATTTGTTTCAGTGTACCCTCTTTATGTGTCACATGTACACTTTAATCAGTAAGGATTCTCTCATTTCTTCCAGATCATTAATAAAGATGTAGAGGCCAAGAGCTGACCTCAACACAGCCTTAAGAATACATGCCCTTAATGAGGCCTCACTGTTCACGAATGCATTTTGAGACCTGTAAGACGCTTTTAAAAATTAATTTTCTGTGTACCACACTGCTTTTGTTTTAATTATCAAAATGTTGTATAGTGACAAGTTTAAAGGATTCTGACTATTCCATATAGCCTCTGTTCTCTTTCCCTCTTCACTGAATGAAGGCTTGTTAATTATGCATGGAGTGAAGGAGAGATCTGATAGGGATAAAGGATGTGATTCTGTAATTAAAGACTGTATCACAAAGTGTTAATGTAAGACAGGTGAATTAAAGATGCTCAAACTATCATAATCCCCACATATGTAAATTTCTAAATGCTGGATTTTAGGTTTTTGTTTTTCTAATATAAAGAGCCTCTTTGTGTGTGCGCATTCATGTGCATGCACAACAGTGTTTCGATACGCACAGAAAAAGGGGGAGGTACATCTTACCAGCTTTAAATGCTTATAGATGAGCTCATCATGCAGTGTCGCGCTTTGCCTAATTAAGAGAAATAGGCATTTCCAGAATATTTCTCACTCATTCAAATGTAAATAAATGTATAAAATAGATTGCAGGAACTGTATTCCCTAAATGCATATTTCTGATTAGAGAGAGAGAGAGACTGTATAACTAACTCGGATGTAAATGCTGATGTGAGATAGCCAAGGTTAGATGAGATGAATCCCAAGCAAAGCACATGGGCTTCCACCATAATTCTTGGGTTTCCATTTTGATAATGAAGCCTATAAACAAATTCATTTTTATGGAAACTAAAAAAGAATTCTGAATGTTTTGCTTTATTAAACAACATTTTATTTGTTAATCCAGCAGCTGTTTAATCACAATTCATTTTAACTACAGAGTTAGGATGTATGTTATGCTGTACAGTCCCAGGGCCAACAGTAAACAGGTATGCTCACTGAGCTCCAGCTACACTTGATCATCTTGGAACCTGAGCCAAAGAAAAGAATGGCCAAGTTAAAAGAAAGTTTAGGGAACCAATCTGAAGGCCATAGGATATGCTCTTTCCTGACTTTTCTAATATAACTTATAAGAATTCTTGAGAGGTGAATAAAAAAAAGAACTCTGAAATTGAAAATCTCTCTGTCTTATCTGTGGGGATAATTTCCTTTCTCTAGCAGAGCTTCTGTTTTCAGTAGCTTGATTAAGGAACAGTATCTTGTGTGATGAAATGATCTGGATGCATTTGCATATGAAAGCTAGATGATAGGGCATAGAAACTGATTAGGCTTCATCTGTCTCACATGCCTGGAGATTAATTCTAATAACACTTAATACATTAAGATATGGATTAAACTTGAGCAGAGGAAGTGATAAATAACTTTGCTAAACTTTCTGGAACATTTTTTTTCTCTTTCACTTTGGATACAGGAAGTCCCTTCATCTCAGCTATTGCTAGTTGACACATTCTTAGACATAATAAACTTCCAATCACATACACTGTGTAGAAATGACATGAGGAAGATAACAGCATTTATGATGGGAAGGTCTGTAAACATGTCTCGAACTTTCCCATTCTTGTGTTTAGATAAGGCACACAATAGGAGTGGGGGTACTTGCTTTCAACAAACTTCATTTTCATAAAGACAAGAGAAAGCAAGCTGTAATTTTCAAGCCCTGCCAAGTAATGCTGAGGAGTTACATTAAATCTTTGATATCATGATCATTTGCTTCTAATTTAAACTTTCAGTTCTTTGCTTATACTAGAATGATCCTAGTACCTGATTCTGGGATGTTTATAATGGTATGTACTGTATGTTAGGATGCCCTGAGAGTTTGCTGTTTCAAAATGCACTAGGCAGGCTTTAGAAGAAAGAGCTCAAATTGTGAAAAAGGTTAAAATAGAAGAAGGTTTAGGCTAATGTTCAAATAAATGGAATTGCACATGACTCTCACCAGTGACCAAACTTTATCTCTGCAGCCTGCCTCATGGTAAGGACAACCTGTCTTTACTGAAATGAGTAGCTGCTCTGTGACCTCTGAGGCTCACTTTCTTAAGCTCAGTCTTGTGTGAAAGACTTGGTAGCCCCTGGCAAATTAAACTTGGCTTGCAGTCAAAACCCTGGATCTCATCACTCCTGAATACTCAAGCAGTTGAGATACAGGCCTGGCATTCATCCCTCTCTCTGAAATCCTGGATGCTAACATCTTACATGTGAAAAATTCAGATACAGACAAGCCTCAGCTGCACATTAATTCTGAGATTTTCGAGTTTTCTAGCAGAGATGATTTTTGCATTTCACTCCATGTGTAATCCTCCAGTGCAGAAATGCATTGATCTCATCAGGGTTCTCCCACAGAGGTAAATGTAAACCATGGGGAGAGATTATTTCTATTTTAATTAATGCATGCCTAGCCACTGCTGATGCAGTGAAGAAGAAAATGTCTGAAATATCTTTAGGTAAAGCATTGGTTGTTTTTGTGAAACAGAAAGCACTAACAATATTTTTATAGCAGCAGTTGGGTTATTTCAAGCATAGAAGTATATGTTATTTATTTTATTCAGCTCCTGCAAGTCATAACAGTTATAATGATATTTTCAGTTTTATTTACTTTTGAGGATTTTAATGTAATAAATATCCCTTTTAATAAATAAAAAGTAACAAGGATAGAATTGAATGTATTTTATGAACATTCTTTGCATTTTAAAGTATTACCCAGCCAAGTAATTTTATAACATAGCTGAGGAATTGATCTTGTAATATCACCATCAGCCAAAAAGTAGAAAGTTCTTGCTGTACTTACTTAGTAGAAGGGCAGCCCTCCAGCAAACACTTGTCTATTGTTTTGAAACTCATCTGGTGCTCTTTTGGCCATGAAATATTTTACAAATATCCGTTGGAGCAAGGAACTCCTTTCAAGACCACTGTTCCTACCCAGTAGCCTTTCTGTGGATTACATGTTGAAAGCCTGTGGGCTGCCCAAATAAGCAGAGCAGAACCCTCTTGTACTGTCTGTCTGCTGACGCTTCATTCCATGAGACTATGCTCTCACGTGAACCACACCACTTGTAGCTCTGTTAGCAAAGGCTCTGAGCAGACTTTCCCTTCCTTGCTCACTCTTATTAGATTTATATATATGTATAAGTGTTTATTTCCAGAGCTTCAGTGGAGTATTCTTATTTGGTTAGAGTTGTAGTTAGGAGAGTTGTATGCAAGTGTACAAAAGCAGCTATATGAAAGTATAAACAGAATGTATACGATCTCCTGTCAGTCACTGATAGTTCACCCCAAACATATAACATTTATTATAAATTATATAAACCTATAAATGTATGAATAAATACACATATAAATTTATAAATAAATATAAATTTATTTATTTATATATAAATTGGAAAAGACAATTTCTAGTAGATAGATAAAAACAAAATGAGAAAGTTCCTCAGTAGAAATGCAGGCAGTGTGTTTCTGCGTGCCACCTCTCCATGACCCTTCTTTCTCTTTCCTCCCTTTTCTTTTCTCCTCCCCCTCACTTTCAAATAAAGGCATTTGAACAAGCAATAGCAAGGACTTGCAACTTGTCAGGGTTAATGAAGGAACTCCGAACAAGAAAATTTTCCCAATTTTTCCAGTTCCAGCAACCTATTTAAAAAACATAATGTGTCACCCTGCAAAATCTACTTAAATGACAACAAGTGATTTAAAAAATGTAGTACACCCTATGAATAAAACATGTCATGCTGTAAAACTGGAACACAATTATATTTGTGCAAGCTATGTTCTGTCTCTCATCATAGCTACTGTGACATTTGGGAGATGCCACCCCACCTCATTAAAGTCCTGATGCCTTCAGTTTCTCCTGCCTACCTCTGCCATTTCTGGTGTTTGAATGACAGAGAGTGAGGACTGGAACAATCCCTTTGCAGTAGGCTGGAAATATGTAGGCATCTGTGAGAGAGTTTCCCATCCGTATTGCACCAGCAACTCCCAATGGTCTTAATCTTTTCTCCTAGAGGCAAATTATCTAGGCAAAGCAATAGAAGTTCTTGGAAGCTTGAAGAGCTGTGTGGAATCAGAAGGAAAAAAAAAAGAAAGAAAAAGTTCTGTCAATTTTCACATTTACATTGTTATGCCCAAGCAAGTCTGGTAGGGAACTGAGCAAAATTACTGTTCTACACACTCGGGGGTGATCAGTTTTTAATTTGCTGGAAGGGATATGAAAACATCTAGAGATGCCTGTGTGAATCTGTTTCAGTAGTGATTATGTATATTATGGTGGGGTAACGAAATAGCCCAAATCATCTGCAGTTAAAGCAGTAAGGTTTTGGTCTCATAAAAATAAAATAGTAATTTCTACCTTGTTTTAAGTCTGCACTATGCCAGAAGTAGGCTATGAAATAAATGTTTTCTCACCACCACCAAACTGAGCCCTCAAGGTTTGTTAAAAAGACCTGAATTCAACCTGTGAGTTACATGTTCTTTCTGTAAGCTCTATGACTGACAGCGGGAACAGATCTCAGAGCCAGAGTCTTGATTAAACTAAAACCACTTTAGGTGCATCTAGCTACAAAAAGTGGATTTAGAATATTCATCCTTATTGGTTGAACATACTGTATTCACTAAGATGCAAAGCAAATTCATTTCAAAGAGGTACATCGGGCAAAGGTGGTATCCAACGGAAAACAGCAAAAATCCCTCAAAATTTATTCCTCTATCAAAGGTATGTGTTAGAAACAGGCTGAATGTTTTTTGTCAATGCAGACAAAAGCAGATTAGAGCCACACACTTCCTCGGCCTGACTTTCTCTGCCTCCTCTTCTCCAGCAGGGCCTCCCCAGTTCCTCTCTGGGGTGATTCTCTGACACTGGCAAGAGCTTATGAACCACAGAATCATAGGTTGGTTTGAGTTGGAAGGGACCCCAAAGATCATCTCATTCCAACCCCCTGCCACGGGCAGGGACACCTTCCACTAGACCAGGTTGCTCAAAGCCCTGTCCCACCTGACTTTGAACACTGCCAGAGATGGGGCAGCCACAACTTCTCTGGGCAACTTGTGCCACTGTCTCACTTCCCTCATAGTAAATAAATACTTCCTAATGCCTAATCTAAATCTCCCCTCTGTCAGTTTAAAGCCATTCCCCCTTGTCCTGTCATAATGTGCCCTTGTGGGCTCCCTTTAGGTACTGGAAGCTGCTCTAAGGTTTCCCTGGAGCCTTCTCTTCTCCAGGCTGAACAACTCCAGCTCTCACAGCCTGGAGAAGAGATGCTCCAGCCATCTTATCATCTCTGTGGGCTCATCTGAACTCACTCAAACAGGTCCACATCCACTTGAAGAGGCACTGGGATTCACAGCAGGATCTGCTCTGCATGCCTGCTGTATCACTCTATGCCAGCCTTTTGTCTCACCCCCTCTGAGACAACCTCTGTGAAGTGGATCTGCGGGATGAGAACTGTCCACACCTACATGGTGATAATGAAGGAAAACCTCCTTGTGGGAAACATGTAACCAGTCTCTGTAAATTGCCATGTTAGCTTTGGAATTAGCTTCATACAGGCAACAGAACTCTTCCTTTAGCAAGCACCAAATACAACCAGGATGCAATTCGCACAGCATACTCCTAGCCCTCTTAATAGTTGGATGGCTATTGAAAATGGAGAAGAAAAATTAAGAGCTTGATCCATACATTTGTATTTCAGAAAGCCACAGCTGATACACTGGGAATTGTGCCTGGAAAAATAGGCAGGTGTCTGCCTTGAAATCTTCAGCAGCCTATTCTTAGGCTTCAAGTACCATGGGCTGGTATTTGCACTGGAGACTGGCACTCATCCTTATCATCCCCTGTCCCTTGTTTGAGAAATACTGTTTTAAATAATGAATGATACACCATTTCTTTCAGTTGGAGGGTAAAAATTCTCACCCACATTCAGGAAACAAATACTGATCCCTGTGGTACACCCAGGAAGTCAGAAAATTATACACAGTAGAGAGGAAATGCAAGTAATGGTAGTGTGGGCACATAATGGAAATGTAGTGATTCACAGCTGCAGCTTCCCTTAGAACAAACAAAAATTTTGTATAGATTTTAGATTTCCCCATTTTTTATTTCTTTTTAATAGTTCTGTTGAATATCATTATTCCCAGGGGAGTAGAAAACGTGCATTCTGGAATTCAACGGTAAATAAAACCAGGAAAATTGAGGCTATACTTCTGTGACCTCACTGCACTTTGGCATCTTATTCTGCATTCAGAAATGTGTACAGAAAAAGGATACATTACCAAAACCTGTGCAAAACAAAAAGGAAGCAGAGTAGCATTTTGTGTAGGTTACATAGAGCATTAAAGCACCGGGCTTAATCTGCAGCAGTCATTTTCAGAATTCAGCTTTAAATGAGTCAAATACATAATTAGGGAATCATAGAGCAGTTAGTTGAAAACCCCCTGCCATGGGCAGGGCACCTCCCACTGACACCTGTCACCAAGACTCCCTTCAACTTGTCCTTGAACACTGCCAAGCATGGAGCACTCACAACTTCCTTGAGAAAACCGTTCCAGTGCCTCATCACCCTCACAGTGAAGAATTTCTTCCTTATATCCAACCTGAACTTCCCCTGTTTAAGTTTGGACCCGTTACCCCTTGTCCTGTCACTACAGTCCCTAATTAAGAGCCTCTCCCCAGCATCCTTGTAGGCCCTCTTCAGATACTGGAAGGCTGCTCTGAGGTCTCCACGCAGCCTTCTCTTCTCCAGGCTGAACATCCCAAACTTTCCCAGCCTGTCTTCGTATGGGAGATGCTCCAGTCCCCTGATCATCCTTGTGGCCCTCCTCTGGACTTGTTCCAACAGCTCCATGTCCTTTTTATGTTGAGGACACCAGAACTGCACACAATGCTCCAAGTGAGGCCTCACAAGAGCAGAGTAGAGGGGCAGGATCACCTCCCTCAACCTGCTGGTCACGCTGCTTTTGATGCAGCCCAGGATACGGTTGCTTTCTGGGATGCAAGCACACACTGCAGTCGGCTCATGTTCATTTTCTCATCGATTAACACCCCCAAGTCAAGGTTTTGGTAAGCTGGGAGCTGCAGGGTTGGCTTCTGTTGCCCCCATGTGGGACAGAGCCAGTGCCAGCTAGCTTTGTGACAGACCAAAGCTGATCCTGTCAGCAATGCTGGCAGCACTTCTGCGATAACAAAACAAAGAAAGGGTAAACTGAGCAGCAGCTGTGATGGAGGGGAGTGAGAGAAACGGGAGAGCAACAGCTCTGCAGACCCCAAGGTCAGAAGGGGAGGAGGTGCTCCAGGCACTGCAGCAGAGATTCCCGTGCAGCCTGTGGTGCAAACCATGGTGAGGCAGGCTGTGTCCCTGCAGCCCACAGATAGACCCCAGCTAAGACCAGGCAGGTATGCCCAGGAGAAAGCTTTAGTTCCTTGGAGGAGCTGTGTCCCACGGGGAACCCAGACTGGAGCAGTCTGTTTCTGCAGGGCTGCACCCATGGAAAGGACCTATGCTGGAGCACTCTGTTGCTGAAGAGCTACACCCCATGGAAAGGACCCACATTGGAGCTGTTCTTGAAGAACTGCAGCCTGTGGGAAGGACCCATGCTAAAGTAGCTCATGCAGGACTGCATCTGGTGGGAGAGACCCCACTGGAGCAGGCGAGGTGTGAGGAGGAAAGAGCAGCAGAGATGAAGTGTGATGAACTGATCACAACCCCCATTCCCCATACCCCTGAACCACTTTGGGGTAAGAAGGCAAAAAATCAGGAGTGAAATTGAGGCTGGGAAAAAGGGAGGAGTAGGGGGAAGTTATTTTAGATTTATTCTTACTTCTTAGTATCCTGCTCTGTCATTAAATGGCAATAAATTAAATTAGTCTTCTACAAGTTGCATCTGGTTTGCTCATGACAGTAACCGGTGAGTGATCTCCCTGTCCTTATCACAACCCATGAGCTTCTCATCATATTTTCTCCACCCCTCCTGCTGAAGAGGGAGTGAGAAAGCAGCTTGATAAGCACCTTGATAGTTAGCCAAGGTCAACCACACCACACCACACCTGTAGAAACTTTCTCCCCTCACTTTGCCACAGTCTGAATGATGCACAAGGTAGCACAGTGCCTTACCCCCAGGTTCTCAACCATAACCTTACTGAAGCCAACCCTGCCACAGTGTCCAGAGTCACAGAAGCATGGAGTCAGTATCCTAGGCAGAAATGAAAGCTGTAGTTGTGTGCAGTTCCCTCATGGATAATATGTGAACGCTGTGTAGGGGTTGAAGTTAAAATTTTGCCTTAGTAAAGTTGAGAGGATTTGGTTCCCAGTGGCTTATTTTCCATTTTAAACAAAGGCTGGTCTGATTTCAAGATATTATCAACATTTTGCCTCCATTTGGCCTTATGCCTTAATTACTTTATTAAAATAATGGGTTTGGCCAAATTGTTTCTTCAACTATTGGTGACATGAAATAGCATTTTGTAACTTGGTTGTGCATAAGTACTATCCTCTAAAAAAAGAGAAAAGATTAGAAGGTACAATATGGTGACTCATTCCCATGCTATTTTTCATGTTTCAATGGGAATGAAGTGGTAGAAAACACTGCATGGCCTGATTAAAGGTACCAGAGCCTGATCCAAAGTATTTGTTGATTTGTTAACGGTCACTTTACTGCATTGCAAAATGTCTGAAATTTGGACATACTTAACTGCTACAATACTCCTCAGTGAATACTGAGATCACTGGGCAGACTAACCTGTCATTTATTGCAGATGCAGGAAACCTGCTACATTTGGGATCTTCTTGCTCTCATGTAGCTCATTTGCATTGAAATTGCCTTTCAGCACCACATCATCAGTCATATTTATGTCATGAACTGAACTGACAGGCAAAATATTCTTTGGGGAAAAAAATGCCTGGCAATGTACTGAAAACAGCACCTCATGACAAAAAATGAAAACATTTGGTATTCACAGGTATATGAAAAATGTGAGGTGTTGAAGGAGACTGCGAAAAGGACAGGACAAAATGAAACTTGTATCACGCCTACCTTCCCAGCTTCTGGAAATACCAGATCCATGAGGCATATTATCTATGGGGAAGAGGAATTGTTCCTCCTGGTAGTGGTATTTGTAGAGAGATGTGTCATGACTGCAAAACAGGAAATTTTCATTGACTTAAGAGAGAATGAGAAGGTAAGGAGAGGCCCATTAGAATATTTGTACAGGAAGAACTGAAAGGATTTTTCTGGCTGTATGAATGACACATGAGAAGAGAGAATCTCAGACTATGCAGTTTGTGAGGGAGAGATCTGGTATTTCTCTGCTTTGCCTTTTGGACTGATCAAATATTAACTCTAAACAATGACTATGATGAATGCTGACTTTTATTAGTGTCTCCTCTGATACTGCACTGTAAGTCATCATTAATACATAGCTTGATATAAACCCCTTTTCTCTGCAATAGTTAAAAGCAATAGGCTTGAATTTTACATTGTGTGATCTCCACTTCCTTACATACCAGGTTGCTTTACTCATTTCACTGTAAATGCTACTGTTTCTCCACTGATATGGCCTTTGCAGATCACCTCAAGATTTGACCTTCATCCTACCTTCCAGGTATCTTTTATCCACATGTAAACCTGCTTTTGAAGTACAGTATTTGGGAGTAAAGCAGTAAAGCTGGGTCACACTTCTCATACAAGGGCTGTTGTTACAGTAGTTGGCCCAAATTTTGTGCTTTTCCCATGTTTATGTTTTTGGAGTTTCTTGGCTTTGCCCTGGGGCAGCACAGGGAAAAGGAGCAAACCTTAGCTTTGGGTCTGTGACCTGACTGTGTTGCTGTTTATCTGTATCTGAGTAATGTGCAGGTATAAGTAAGTGAAAGTATTTTCATTCAATTGAGATAAAACCCTAAAGAGAATGCATTTCAAAGTGATTTGGTGGGTGACTGCTGGCTAGGACAAAGCCTTGCTAAAGGTCAGTATCTCCAGTGTGTTTGGACAAAGCTAGGGGTGCTGGTGAGATGGAGCCTGCAGTTGAAGATGGTGGGGTCTGGAAAGTTGTGTGTCCTGGAGCAGATGTTCCACTCCCCACATCTGAGGTGAAGTCCCCAGTGACCTTGCTCTAGAAAAAGGAAAACATAGCAAAACACCTCTTTGCAATGCTTTCATAGAATCATAGAATGGTTTGAGTGGAAGGGACCTTTAAAAATCAGCTATAGCAACTAATCAAAGGATAAAGTGGAAGAGAAGTCCCTTTCAGCTTAGTACATGGCTTCAATGCCAGCAGGAACATCCTATATGATCAAAGTGTATTCGTTTCGTCAAGAAAGCAAGTTTGAAGACACACAGAGCAGCACATATTATCATAAAATTTTGGCAATGTTTCAACTACTTCAGAAATAAAGAGTTTTTAACTCAATGAATCAGTGTATCTCCAGTATATCAACAATGCCCTTAGAAGCTGTTTCCGTATGCCATACAGTATCTTCCAAGACCAGGAGATGGAGCCCTGCAGCCAAAGGCTACCATCAGTTGCCTTCTGTACACCCAGAAAAAATAATGCTTCACTTTAATTGCTTTTGCGGAGAACGTGGGCTGAAGGGCTTCTCTCTTCAGAAGAGAGCCAGCAACTGGAGGAGCAAAGGTAGCAAATAGCCTGTTCATTTTATACAGGTAGCTACTGACATGGCTAATAAATGCTTCAGGTAACATTAATGGGCCTGAGATGAAGCTTTCTGCTGGGTGAGAGGGGAGTAAAGCAACCCCTGAGTGCCAGGGCAGCAGGGGCCTGGGCTCGCCCCCCAGCCCTTCCAGGGTCTCTGACATAAGGATGCCTGAGGGGTGGCAGAGCTGGGCTCAGGGTGACTTCCTTGTCACCCCCAGTGCTGCTTCAGGGTGCCAGCTGTTTAAGGCTCTGCCATGTTCACCCCGTATTTACATTGGGTCACGGTGTGACAGTTTAATCCATTAGCAGGGCACTCAGGCTGGGGGGGGGACCTTGCTGCGAGCACCTGGCATGGCCTAAAAGCCCTCTGTGTACTCAGCGCTTGATTTATCCAGCTTGTCAAAGTCTGCCAAAACTTGCCACTTCCCTTTGCACTTTGCTAGTCAGTTATTAACGAGGACAGTGCTTAGCAACTCAGTTCAGCAGCAACTTCATTAGCCAAGGTCTTCCTGGAACACAGGCCTCCAAGTTCCACTTGTTATATGCTGCTTGATTTCAATGCAAGTGATGCACCTTGGTAGGAGACTGCTGCCTAAACAGTGGGACAATGACTTTTTATGACATATATATACATACACAAACACACACACACATAAAATGAATTAAGGAAAACTATTCACTTCATTGAATATATAAATGCAAAAGAATATATAAATATATATATAAATATATATATACATGCAAAACTGCTCCCTTAACTACATACATATACAAAAAATACAGAGCAAAGGAAACAATTCACTGCAGTTATTTTGGTTTGCTTTGGCAAAACAAAAGCTGAATGCTAGCTAGCTCTCTTACCAGTTCAGACAAGCACAGGGCTGCCAGAATGGCATAGACCAGCCGTGCCAGTGACCCTCAGATAATTCTATGGGGTGATTTTGGGGCATAAGAGGGAAAGGACAGCACCAGTGCCAGACTCCAAACCAACCTGAGAAGCTTTCAGCTAGTGATTTCTTCTGTTTCAGTAAGGTCCTCAGGTTCATCACAGCTTAGAAGTACACTTTGAAGATTATACTGCTGTTAGTGTTCAATTAATCGATTCCTCAGCCATATGAATACCCTGGATGGCAGCTTCTATTCACTGTGGTATGAATAGAAAACAGTGAAAAGTAAATTAAGAATGGTAAGTTTGAGTTGTGATGCTTGCCAGACAAGCAGCTGGGGCCTCCTGGGCCTGATGGCAGTGAGCATGCTTTGAAGCTTTTCTAACACAGTAAGAAGTGCATATCACTGGCCTCACTGCGCTGGAGTTTCCAGCTCCTGCAATGCTTGTCAGCAGGGCACAGAACTAGGGTGTGTGTGCTAGTGTGTGTGCTCCCGAAGACAAAAGACAGTGAAAAATGCAGTCTGTCTGCTGGTGCCCATGCTGACTATGGAAAGCATCAGACAGCAGTGAGTGTCTGTGTTCCTCTGCCTTCTGCAGCCAGTGGAGAAATGTGGCACGAGATAAAGAGTAAGGATGTTGCTCATCCACTATTATTAATTAATATATCAACTTCTTGCCTCTATCTCAGTTGAAGATGTTTTAGAAAGGAGTTATTCCAGCTGTGCACAGAAACAGACTTGATTTAATTGTTTGAGTTTGATGATTTTACTTAACTTTAGAGCCTGTAAAGGGCACTTCCCCTGCAGACTCACTGTCAAAGATGCCCTAAATATTTGAAGTGATGCTTCAAATGAATTTGGGAGTGGGGCATTGTCTCAAGAAATAATGTTTAAGAGTGACTGGCACAACAGCCTCCACATACCAACCTGTACCATCTGGCTGTAGAATAATTAACTCAACAGTCAGCTCATGGCTGTGTGTGCCCAGCACATCCAGAAACGACAAGGTGTTTGCAGGGCTCCCTAGATGATTGTTAAGAACCAGGAGTTTATCCTCCTCTTCCCTGTTTATTTTGGTGTTGCAGATACCAGCCAAAAGACTACACATGCTCTCACAAAAAGGCCTAACATATGCTGTTATGTGTAAACTGTGAAGATTTATTGCAGGTAAAGGTTGAGACCATCTCTCAAAAAGTGCATTTATCATATGTTCAGTGGGGTGTGGGTTGTAAGAAGTAAGATTGTAAGGAGTGTTGTGAGGAGAAGTAATGTCTTTTGTGAAGTCATCTTATGGATAAAAAAGATAAACTCGGGTGTAGAAGCCCTTTTCTCACTTGGCTGTTCTTAAGTTCAGTGTGACCCTAGGGAATAAAACCCAACATCTTCTAAAAATAGATATGTGGTGTACGAAATATGTAGTCTAACGTATTTAAAGAACATAGCCTCATGCTCTACTGCTGGACATATTTCATGCTTTCTCCATGCTTTGCTGGGCTTGTATCAGACGATTTAAAGCTGCCTTTGTTAAATGTAGGGTGCTTGTATTAGAAATAATTGGTTCATAAATGTAGCTCCACAGCATATGGATGTCTTTGGAGAATGTCAGGAGAAATTCACTAAAATTGACTGGTTTGCAACTGAATAATTAAAACCTGTGCTTTGAAAAGGATGCTTTTGCCATCACCCAAGACAAATAAACTGACATTTTAGTTAGTTGTTACAATAATCAAATGCTTTTCTGTTGCTATTTTTAAAGCGTCTCTGGCCCTTGTTTGATTGTTATCAGGGAGGATAAAAAGAAAGACCTGGCACCCACCTTGCAATCCCCACAGCTTGCAAACAAACAAAAGTTGCCCTTTGCCTGCCTCACTGTATTTTTGGCAAGGGAACATTACTTTTAAGTGAATAGCTTTAGGCTGGAAGTTGTGGATTTAATGTATTTAGCTCAATGATATCTGTTCAAGCAAACACATGCACTTAATAATGCCATGCCATAAGGTGTTCTGGATTACCCCAGATTTATTGAGAACAGACTACTCCTCCTTTTGCTAGGTGGTCCTTGGGCATCAATAAACAGCTGGTTTGCTTCATCCTCAGAATGAGCTGCGTGGAGCTCTTCACTACGTCTTCTTGAAAGTCTCATGTCAGGCCCTGGAATGATTTTCTATTCATAATCATACTTTAAAAGGGTACAATTTAGTGTATAAAGAATACACGTACAGTATGGGACTATAAGTGCTATTATTGTTTTTAACTTTCTTGGCCAAATTTCTCTATACCTCTTTCTGAATTCCTAATGCCATTATTGAAAGTAAAGCCTGAGCATGGATATCTTCACATAGTATTTCTGAGAGAAATGCTAGGAAATAAAATGCAAACTAATGCAGTTAGAATGTGATGCTAGCAACAGAGCTCTGTGATTTTTCAGTCACTTTACACTAAAGAAGATGCAGGCCTGCAAGTGAGTTGAAGGAGAGAGTCCTTAATATTGAACTGTACAGGATTTTCAGCCTGGGGACTTATCTTTAACACACTACATTAATTTTTCTGAGAGGAGGCAGGCATATTCTTGCCAATATTAATTCAGCAATTATATGTTGGTTATATATGGGAAGATATTACTGGAAGCTGAAGGAAGAAATGTGAAGAAAAGTAAGATGAAAAATGAATGGTCACAGATGTGGCCCCGGGTTACTCTGTGTGATCCCATCATGCAGGACAAGTATATTTGTTTGATGCTAGGTGAAAGTTTATCTGTGGTCAACCATAATTAATTATATATTTTTTTACAAGTCTTTCCCTATTATTCCATTCACAGCAAAGGTCAGTCTCAAGTTTCCTCTGCCACGAATTTGGGCAGAAGACATTTACAAAAGAAGATTTGTTTAGTTTTTGAAGTTCTGTTGTGCATAGAATCATAGGATCATAGAATAGTTTGGGTTGGAAAGGACCTTAAGATCATCCAGTTCCAATCCCCCTGCCATAAGCAGGGACACCTCACACTAAACCATGTCACCCAAGGCTTCATCCAACCTGGCCTTGAACACTGCCAGGGATGGAGCAAGATGTAAACTACCTATTAGTTTTCTGGTTAATAGACAAGAATATTAACAAAGAACAGAAACTTCTGACCTAGAGTTACTCTAGAACAGGGGTGAATACAATTATTTAAGTCCCAGTACCCTGTTCTTCAAAAGAAAGAAGGCAATAAAATTAAATTCACAGGTAATGAAAAGAATCACAAGCACAGGAGAGCCTTTAGGATCCTTTAGATCCTTTATGTCTCTCCTTTAGGCAGAAGAGACATAAGGAAAAAAAGCAATAACCTAGTGACTGTTTTACTGCAGAATCTAAACAACAGCAGTAACGACACTCCATGAGAGGTTTATGCTCTTAAACCTCATGCTCAAACACAAAGTAGTTTTTCAGAGCAGGTCTTCCAGGGATGTCATTCCTTCACCACTGAGTTTAATGAAACAGTGCCCTTTCCTCCCTGTGTTGGCTCTACTTCCTTTGATACTATTTTGTATTCTGGGCAGTAGTAGGGACTGTGAGAGAGCATCCAAGGTGGAAGTTAGTCCCTCTATATGGCAGACATTTCAGATTGTTTCATCAGCATGAAGAATGAAAAGCCCAAGAGCATATGTATCTAATGCCTTAAGGCTTTGCAAGGGATAGAATATTTAGCAGCTTTTGCTAAGGATTTCTTGTGTACATTGAGGAATAATGTACACTGTTTTGGAAAACTTCTGGCCACGGAAATGGTCTTTTCTCTCTTTCCCCCTTCCCCTCCAAATTATTAGAACAAAAGGACAATTTATCTGCTGTGCTCTGGATGACTTGATTCCTAACAGTGTCTTTTGGTGAATAACAAATGTGGTATACATGATATGATTGTTATCAGTAATTCTGTTGGTGCATTGGCTCTACTAATGTTGCTTTCCTGCTCACTTTCATTTGATTTCTTAACACCACTCAGGCACTGCAGTATGAAGAAAAATGTGCAAAGTGGTGATATGTGTCTGGGATTGAAGCTTTAGCAGTTTTCTTTAAAAATGGTGGAAAAGAAAGAAACCTCTCTACTTATGTTGCTTTTCATACCCCGCATGTCAAGCCTTCCTAGTGTGGGAGAACATACAAATAACAAACTCTGTGAATCATGCTTGCACAAATTCACTGGCAAACTATGAAGACACAATATTGCATGTAGAGACAAGGGTGGTTTAGTTAATGCAAAATAAATTATGCAAGTTAAACATGTTCTTGTGTGATAAAATATGCTAACGGTGTCCTTCAAAGATTAAAATGAAGTTTCTCATTTCCATTTGAATGTCCTCTTTCATGTCCTTGTGGCTGGATTCTTCTTTGTACCATATCAATAAGGTTAAACAAAAAGAAGTATCCCACGGACCACACGTGAAAAATAAAAATGAAAATAAATTCAAAATGCTGTGCCTTAAAACTTAAACAGGGGAGGTTTAGATTGGATCTAAGGAAGAAATTCTTTCCTGTGAGGGTGCTGAGGCACTGGAATGGGTTGCCCAGGGAGGTTGTGAGTGCTCCTGGCAGTGNGCCTTAAAACTTAAACAGGGGAGGTTTAGATTGGATCTAAGGAAGAAATTCTTTCCTGTGAGGGTGCTGAGGCACTGGAATGGGTTGCCCAGGGAGGTTGTGAGTGCTCCATCCCTGGCAGTGTTCAAGGCCAGGTTGGACGAAGCCTTGGGTGGCATGGTTTAGTGTGAGGTGTCCCTGCTTATGGCAGGGGGGTTGGAACTGGATGATCTTAAAGTCCTTTCCAACCCTAACTGTTCTGTGATTCTATGATTCTATGAAAACAGAGTATTATTGGCTGCTGCTATGCTTGCCATCAGGTCTCATCAGTCAGTGATAGACTAGATCGTGTTTTCTATAGAGAAGAGATTACAGGTGTATTTCAACATTAACCCACAAAATACTATGCAAGAAAAAAAATAATCATTCCATACCTTTTGCCTTCTAAAAATGTACCTGAATAATGAACCATCACATCCTTCAGCTTTGTGTATTTTTCTGTAACTTTTATAGAAATTTAATAGGAAATATTTCAACAGAGACAAACTGCGAAAACCAAGCATCTATTAATATTTCGGGCTTGTGTCTATATAAGATAGTATAAAAATATTTTAAAAGCATAAAAATATTTAAGAGTAGAGCTCTGCCCAGTTTTACAGCCCATTTTGAAAATCACCTCTCCCAAAGAGAACATACATGTTTGGATTTGTCCTGGAGTTACACTCTTTGTCAAAACTAACATTGGCAAAAGGTTGATAAGGAAACACACTGGCTTCAAGGAACCACTGTTCGGCATTTGTCCTACAGATTAATGATAAAAGTAATTTGATTGTAGAATATTGAAGTCTCATGCTAAATGGAGAATAGTGAAAGAAGATCTTGCACTTCAAAATCAGGATGGTGTCAATTTTATGCACCCTGTGATTACATGCACTAAAAACCAATGTAAATACAGAGCTGGTGTTAGACTTCCAGTTTTAGGTGACCTTTCCCAAAACACTTTAAATGTCATTTAAGGTGCAGATGGTATAAATAATCTCTTCTGTTTACTAAACTTTCTTAGGTTTTTTTATAAACCTGGCGTTCATATCCAGCCTTCAGCTAAAGTGCAGAGAGGCTCCCTGGTAACTGGATGACTGTGCTGAGAAAAAGGCAAAGGAGAGGAGACACACAACCGTGGCATTTTGGGCTCCCTGATGGTGATGTGGCACTGAAAGACTTGATAGACAAGAGGAAGAAACATCTGTTATCAGAGGGATTTGTAGGGGCTAAGCAACACAGGAAAATTCCCCGTCACTGGCACTGTCTACACAGGGAAGGCAGCTGGAGGGGCTTTGCAAGTCATCAGGGCAGGAATTTCATCAGTCACAGCCCATATATTTTTTGAACTTTGACTCTTTTTACCAGTTTCCTCTAACTGCTCCTGAGCCTGGCTGATTAATCTGGGAGATGTTCCTCAGTTAGGGACTGGTAAGGGCAGCATCTTTCCTCTTCTCTCTGTTTCCAGATATTTTTGACTGGGCAGAAAGTGATGAACAAAGGCAAAACTGGAAGGCACCATCAGTGGTGGCTGCCAAAATGCTGGCCTGGTGGACATCAACCCCCTTTGGAGTCTCTGTTGCAGCCAGTTTGTGGTCAAGCATAGAAAATGAGCTATGGCACTTCTTAATTAACACCTCCCTTGCTTCAGAGAGACTTAGTCAATGAAGAGGCGTGACTTTTCCTTCATGCTATAGTTGCTAATGTTTAATTATGTATTCTGAATGATGAGGACTTCAGCTGAATTGTTTTTTCAATGAAACAAAGAAATAAAAGGATACATTATGGGAGCTGCCAAGGTAATCAAATTAAACCTGACCACTTGTCATGGTTGAGACTCAGCTGGTAATTCAGCATCATGCAGTCTCTTGCTCACATCTCCTCTTTCCCCATTCTGGGTGGGATGGAGAGGAGAACAGAAAGAATGTAAACCCCATGGGTTGAGATAAGAACAGTCCAGTAACCAAAGTACAATATGATACTTCTAATAATATTAATAATGATAAGGGAAATAACAAGGGGGAAAGCATATCAAGTGAATATGAAGAGAATATAAAAAGGGAAGAAAAGTCCCAATAAACACAAGTAATGCACAATGCAATTGCACCCACTGACCAATACCCAGCCTTGGGAAAGCAGCAATCTGGGCCTTCTGGGTAACTCCCCCCAGTTTATAAACTGGGCATGACATGCTGTGGCATGGAATACCTCTTTGGCTAGTTTGGGTCAGGTGTCCTGTCTCTGCTTCCTCATGGCTTCTCCTCCTCCCTGGCAAAGTATGAGACTGAAAAGTCCTTCCTCAGGGCAAGTTCTGCTCAGTAACAGCTAAAACATTGCTGTGTTACCAGCACTGCTCTCAGACTAAAGCTGAAACACAGCACTACACCAGCTACTAGAAAGGGGGAAGAATAACAATCTGTTACAGCTGAAACCAGGGCACCACTTTCATCCTTCATAAAAAGTTGTATCTGTTGCTTGCACAAAAAAAAATCTGCAAATCTTTCCTCTGACTAGCAACAGTGCTGCTGAAGTGAAGCAGTGCTTCTAATTAGAAGCTGTTCAGTTTCTTAGAATATACCTTTTATTTTTTTATGGAGTAAATTCAGTCACATGTATAAAAATAATCGAAGACTAAACCATTATAATATATTATAAAACCAGTCTTGCACTCATGAAATTTAATGAAGTTACAGATTTAGGTGGAGCAAGAGTTGGGTCTTATGTACCCTTCTGAGAAGATGTGGATGATTTCTAATGTAAATTGTTACGTTCAAATATATCTAAATTTCTTCACAAAATAAACCAGATTGTATTTAATTGGTATCTTTGAGAATCAGCTGACTTCAAACAGTTGATTTATTGTTTAATTGTTATCACTCAGAAACACTTCTCAGAGCTAATGAGGCATTCTCATGTTCAAAGAAATTTTAAACCATATTTTTCAAGCATAGCCTGCTTTATTTTTTTTCTTAGAAGCATACTTCAGTCAAATTAAGAAGCTGAAAGAACTATGTACTGTTTGTTTAATGCAAAATTAAATAAATGTGGTGTATTACTAAGCTCAAAAGACATAAATACAGATCCATGTTCTGGTACAAGTGTCGTCTATCTTCTTAATAACAGAAGGGATCATTAAAGCTGGACTAAACAGTGAGATCATGTTTTATAGTTGTTTTTTTAACTCTAGAAGTTAAAAAATCATAAATAATGCCCTGTAACCAAGACATACATAACAGTTTAGAATCTGAAACAGAAAAAACCTGATGGGTTAATTTTGTTTGCTTGGGTTTCTGAGACAATAGGGTGCACTATGGTAATATTTGCAAATCACCCCATTCAGATACTATGATCTTCAAGAAATAGAACTGGCAATCCTTTCTTGGTACTCTGAAAGCTAAGATCCTCAGGCAGTGTCTTTAATCAAGAGCTGAAGTTTTATGAATACTATATGATACTGTTGAAAGAGTAGAGCTGTTACCTCCAGTGATGAGGCCTTTGAAATAATAATTTAAAAACCACAATAGTCATTGGGTATAATCTGTTCTTGCCTAGTTCTGTGCTTATGCTTTTTGTACTAGGAATAAAATCGTGTAACACTAGAGTAGCTGTCTATCCATTGTAGTTTCTATTCTCACCTATACTAACAGTGACTAGAGGGATAATGAATCATAAAATTTTATTTGCTCTTTAGCCACAGAAATACAATAATCACTCTTCTGTATGCTTTGACACTTAGGTTAGGATTGTCAATAGTCCTTAAAGACTTTTATCAGAACTCACACATCTATCAGTCCAAGTTTACTTTGAAAATCCTAGCTGTAAAAATACATTCTCTTCAAAATACTGATGGGCAAACCAGGAAATAAGACAAGTAGAGATTTATGTACTTCTTTCGGAGTCAAATGAAAAAATGTATATGTGCCACGATAAGAGGTTACAGCTGCTCAAAAAGGATAATTTCAAGTTTTAGAAGAAAAAATAAGGAGAATTGAGATGTGACTAAAACTAGAGAACAGTATTTAGCAACACAGATTTGGAGGAATGTTTCCTGACAGCCTATATTCTTATTTTTATTAGTAAAAGTAGAATTTCACATTAATTTTTAAACTGATTTTTAGTTACTGGCATGAACCAGTGCTATTTAGTACTACTTCAAAGGCATTGAACTTCAAAGTTATAGATCCTTCAGCTCCCATTCTGGCATTTTCTTCTGCACCATATTCTTCTGTTCACTTGTTCTGATTTTGAAGGACAATAATTAAAAAAAAAAAAGGTGGGGGAAAAAACCACCTTTAAAATCTTGTTTGGATGAATTTGCAGTTCTCTTGGCAGCCCAAAAGCAGTGTTTAAAAACAGTACTTTGCAGTTTAAAGGCAGCATTTTGTAGCTCTTTGAAGTCACTTAGACCAATCTGATTAGTAAGGTTAGTTATAAAGGGTGAAAAAATAGCATGCATGAATTCTGGGAGTCCCTTATTTTCCTCAATGCGCACGTGAACTGCTTTTGTAGGCTGGAAACTGTTGCATACCTTTTATTTTGCAGATTGTGGTCCTTATATAGAGATAGAATGGGATAGAGATGCAAAGATACCATGAGATGCAAACACATAAATAGAATCATGAAAGCAGAGTGCCATAAAATTGAGCTTTCTGTGACTAAAGACAAGTGTCTTCCAGTAGTCAATGCACATATCAAATCTCTGCCCTTACCTCAAAGGAGAACTGCAGATTATCACTAATCTCCCTACTTCCCTTATATTTTTTGAAGTACTTGTATATGCATAGACATTTGTACTTTAGTACCAAAGGCCAAAGCAAACTCAGAATACTGTGACACAGGAAAAAAGAAGGATTTATGTGTTTCAATGCCTTAAATCCTCCTGTCCCTACAGATGTTCATCATCAGAGTATATACTACATTGGCATGTGGGGTTATCATATTAATAATTCAAATATAAAGGGTGTTAAAGAAAAGCAACTAGTTGAATACACTATTTGGCAGTTATCTGAGCATCAGGATGGCTGTCAGTTTCTGAGTAAATGTTCAGATCTTGGCCTTAAAATCACATAAGAATAATAATCCCACCAATTTGAATGGGATTTGGAAAAAAAGCATCAACATAAATAGGATAGAATGATTGTTTGCAGTGTTTTTGAACTTAGATGGTCATAATGAAGAGGAGTATTCCAGTGGCTGAGAGATGATCATTGTGCTTTGTGCTAAGGTCCACAAGGCCATTAACTGGGATACTTCAGACTGTTTGCAGCTTGTGAAGAAACCCAAACTTGCCAGTCACTGTAACAACCATTGCCTCCTGCCTCCACTGTGGCTGTGAGCTTCACCTACCTCCACTGCTACAAAGGCTTGCTGAGGAAAATGCCAAGCATGTTAATAATATTTAGATTGAGTTCAAGATTCTGTCTAATGCTGAGCCAAATTCCAAAACTGCAGGACATTTTTTTAGAAGTTGTCCCCAAGAGAGGTAATGGGAGAGCAGAGGTGTGGGAAGATCATGCTTGAGGCCAAGTGCCACATCTTACTGGGCAAGACGCTTGGCATCTGTGTGTCAGTTGAAGGAGAGCATGATGCCCTAGAAGGTTCTGCCTATGGCAGGGTCTACAACAAAGGCACTGGGATGAGCAGCATGCTCCTACTGCCAACTGCACCAGAGACACTGTTGCTGGAGCTTCCCTGCTTTTATATTGTGATGACATCTCTGGGAATGTTCAGTCTACTTTTCTGCTTATGAGGACGGCTCAGGAACTTACAGTCTCAGAGTTGAAGACACAATCCATTAGATGTACAGGATAAATCAAGAACAACAGGACAAAACCAGACAAATATCTTCTTTCAAACCAGCATGGTGTTTGAGAAACTCTGCTTAGAAAATCTGTGGGGACTGTAATAAAGCCGTGGCTGTATCTTCCTCCATGTTGAGAAATTGCTTTAGAGGAATGGGGCTTTCTGTCTTCAATTTTCTCAAGATAACAAGAAAATGTTCTGATATTGTCCAGCTCCTGCAACAGATTGCTACAAACAAACAAATGTTTCTAGTATTGGAAAGTGTTGAGGCATAAATAAAATGTCAGTAAAGGATATTGTAGACCATTTTTCTTTTTCTGACCCTCTCTAGACACTCATTTTGTGTGACCTTATGCTTCATGGCTTGCTATTTATAAGGCGGGAAATTATCTCCTAACTGGTGAGGCTCTTCATAGGTGTTGAGTTGTAATCTCCCACCTGAAAAAGAGAAAAAGAAATAAGGAAATGGAAGCTTTTTTAATTTTAAACTAAATGTTTTCATATGCTTTCACAGGTGAAATACATTTGCGTTAAGTGGTAATGAAAGTCTTATCCCCTCCATCCAAAAACAAAATTAATGACCTGAGGGCTTTCTTTAAAGGAAAAGACAAGAAGAAGAAAAATAGGATCATTTTTATTTTGGGCTGTGTATGGTTCTGAGGACAGAAGCTGGCTCTAGGCTGCTTCAGTGGAGTAGGGGAGACAGCAGTAAGGTCAGACAATTTGTCAGTGATCCTCCATGGCTCCTGCCAGGTACCGGAGGAGGTAACATAGGTCAGATGGCAGTTATCCATGAAGTGAAATGTACAGAATGCCTCCAGTAGCACAATTAATATTTGATTTTCATTGCCTCTCATCTACCAGCAACTCTCCCAGCTACCCCTGGCTGTGCAGTGCCAGGTACTGCCAAAGAACCGTAAAGACAAGCTCCATTTTTGAACAAAGAGCTTGTGGATCATTTCTGAGCTTGTCAAACAACACTGTTAGGCAAGAAGTGTGGAAATTCAGGAAAAGCCACAAGATGTGTGAAATCATCTACAGTTCATTTGCTGTTGGGAAGTGACAGTCTGTTCTCTTGCTGTGGAAAACTGAGGACACAGGAAGTAAACTGTATCTGAATGTTCAACAGTAGGCTTGTTAACTGATGCATCAAATCAATCAAATACTGCCTTAAAGCCCTTTGGCTGGTCTGTACCATGGGTTTAGAGCTTCCAACTAAAACCAAGAAGTGAAAGCTGACAGCCTGTTCCCCTCCAGAAGCATGGTGCCATACGCTGTTACATCTGGAGAAAAGCATGAGGTGGGGGCTGGCAGCTGGAGGTTTGGGTGAATTTATTACTATGAAGAACTTGCTAACCTGTGACCCAAGAGAATGAGCTCCTTTCCACTTAATGTTTTCACTGTTACCTCTGGATGTCCCTGTCTGCAGGGTCTAGAAGATTCTTGAAGGGTCTTTTGGTTTTGTTCAGTCTCCCCAGTTGCAAGAAAGGGTGATTAACCCTGGACTCTAATTATTAAAAAAGAAAAATAAATTAGTTGAGGTTCCATGCATTCATAAGACTTCTAAAATCCATAATGGTTTGTTTCTGCCATGGTTACAGCAGAAACAAATCCTTTAGAAGTGTATATTCCTCTGGACTTAAATCAGTTGCTAAGGCAGAAACAAGTTTATGTAGACTCCCATGAATGGCTAGTGATCCAGGAGAGCTCCTGCCTCTACTTGCCTTTGGGATATATGTTTCACTCTGGTATTCACGAGAGAAAGGTCAAGTGGCCATCATGCGAGCACAGTTCCACTGGATATAAAATTTAGAATACAAATTGCAGTTTGATTTGATTGAAGCATGGACACAAGTGAGTCATAGTATTGATGAGGAGAGACAGTGTGTCATTTGGCTATTTGTTTCATTTGTTTCTGACATTCAAAGGGTGATAGCTTATCTTCCCACAAGGACCTACTTATATGTTAAACCAATAACAACAGGGAAAGCACCAACCTTATTATTTGTACTTATTATAAATAGCTTGGCCCAGTTTTCCAGACCTGTCAGTTGGATATACAGCATCTATTCCTCAAATATAAATATGTAGTCAAATTTTCTAAATACTATGTGGGATATGATAAGGTTTCTCTCTATGATTATGCAAGAAAACATTGATATAGGTAACTGACACATTGATATAGGTAACAATAATTAGGAAATATTGGCTTATTGAATTTTATGCAGCAATTAGATTGAAAGGAACTAATGGAATTAATTAATTAAGAAAAGTCTGTAAGGTTTAGATTTTGAGCTATCTTACAGAATAACTGTGTGCAGCTGGTGTTTGGTGATTTGTATAGTCACTGAAAACAGAAGCCTCTACAACCACAGCTACTACAGAAATAAGGGCAGTTTCTGAAAGGTTTAGCAAACTACACACAACTTCAAGGGCTCAGGAAAAGCACCTGAGGCTTCTACAAAAGAAATAGTGACCTTGCTGACCACAGAAGGAAAAAGGAATCTGAAAATGACTGTCAGCATCTGTTCCTATCACCATGTCCAAGAAAAAGAGGGACAATGCTCATAATTGAAACTCAGCTGAACCACAACCAGGGATGCAAAGGTCATCCATGCCATGCACTGCTGTGATACCCTGAAAGCCATAAGCTACTTCTCTAACATTAATTTCAGCTGTATAATTGGGCAGAATTTCAGCTGTATAATTAAGGGGAGAGAAGAATATGCTCTTTTAAAAGCCTGCTGCACAATGCTGCAAAATGCAGTCATCTGGCTGCTCAGTGTGACCCTCCTATTTTTTTTAGACAAATCAATGTCTGAAAACCAAAATTCTGGCCTTTTTAGTGCTACTTACAGCCTTTTTGAAAAGAAAAGGTGATAAGTTAGCAAACTGCCCACGGGTTGACTCTTCAGTACTACACAGCTTTTTGGTGATTAATGGCCCAAGGAATAGGTACTTTGGACCTTTCACTGCAGGGGAAAATTGGAAAACCTTGCTACATTAAATAACAGTAAGAATTTATAGTGGATCAGTTAAACTGCACTGTTTTGTATGTCATGCAGAAATGAAACAACTACATTTTGTTTCCAATGCAAAAGACAAATCAGTTTGATTCACCTTAATTCCCATTAAAAGCACAATCTCCCAAGAGGATCAGGTACAATTTCATCAGCCCATTCCGAAAATGAATTCTGATCAATTTCTTTGAAAATCCTCATGTGAAGAAGCTGTTTCTTCTTAATGAGCAGTTGTATAAAACCATACGGGTACATAAAAACATGAAAGCATATCAAATAAATTGCAATTAGTAATTAAATCTACATAAGTAATTACAAGGAAGAAATACTTATCTCAAAATAATATTGAATGTAGGAATATATAAGTAGTAAAAATTGTAACAGTTCGGTGACTAACCTCCACAGAGTTTAAGCTATCACTGAATCAATTGCTGAGTACAGAAAAACCTTATTTTACCAACAAAATACTCCATAGGGTCATGCCACTGAGAGTCTCAACGTGCTTTCTGTGACTTTGTGGAATAAAACTGCTTCTTCATTTGCTCCTTGAGGGTGATATCTGGAGAGATCGTAGTTTTTAGGGCTATGGTGGGAACACCTGATCTCTGTCCATGGCCTGGTGAAAAGCAAACATGGTAACGTGGTCACTGACTGGCAGCCAGTTTATTTGCAGTTGACCTGTTCAGGGAAGTTGTCTTGATAGAATCAAGAATAGTTCAGGGTTTCTTTTTCATTTCCTCTGTGGTTTCTTTAGGCACCCGCTGATGTTGCTTTGTGTGTCATTATGTCTGCACCAGCAAGCATCTCACCAGCTTGAGCTGCATTTGGCTTGCACAGCTCCAAAAGGAAAGGCCTGCATTTGTCCATGAGGGTTGCTGCTCCGCAGGCCACTGAGTCAAACATCCTCTGCCACTGTACTGTATGTTAGAATCAGAGTGGTTTGGGTTGGAAGGGACCTTATAGATCATCTACATCTTATTAATTGAAGCATTTGCTTTGGTCCTTTGATCATGATCTAGGATCAACGACAAAAACCAGCTACTTTTACCACTTTTACTGCTGTTTTCTTGATAGTCTCTTAATGAAAGTTTCATGAGAACTACTTTATCCAACTTAGTTCAGAAGTCTCTGTAGTATTTTGCTCAGTGTTCACTTCATGACTCACAGTCGGATTGATATTTTTGCCCTATGAACTTACTCATTAAGACAAATTAGTATTGCATAACATTTTGCTCACAGTAAAATAATGCATCACCCACTTTTATGAATAACTTTGTTTAGGTTGCACCCTGGTGGTTTTGTTCTTCTTAAACTTCTCCTTTGGGTGCAATATTTCCCAACTAAACAGAGTAAGCTTTTCTTAGTTTTAATAGAATTTTAAAATAAAGAGAAATGGCTTATAGCTAGAAGTTCACAAGTGTTTTCCTTCTAATGCCAGGGCTGAGGCCATTATAGCCGTCAACCTGCGAGATTAATAGCATCATAATGACGTTATTAGTTTTCTAAGAGATCTATTTATAAAATAAATGATGCACTGGATAAAAAAAGGCAACTCACCTGTTATGGTTACAGATACCAATGCAAAACCCTTCAATCAAAAGTAACAGCTTCAACTTCAGGCTTGAAATTCATTTTTATATTTTGTTCAAGAAAAAATTGTGTTGGGAAGTGGCATTGTACCACATTCCAGCAACACGTGGCCCATTTCTTAATTTTCCAAGACACACATGTTCTGACATGGTCTTTAAAAGTATGGCCATGTCATCCAGATTGACTTGTGCTCAGTAAAGTAGATGACCTGCATTCTAATGAATGAGAAGTTCAACATGTTTTATCCAAAGAAAAGATTAGGCAGCGCAATAACAAAGTTTAAGGAATGTCTGCCACCAGGCTTTTCTGAAGTCAACTTGTTTTGGACTGTTGGGGGAGCTGCAACCTATGGTGGCACCCTGAGAATGAAGCAGGATCAGTGTGTGGCTCAGGAGCATGCCTCAGGTACCTTGCCTCAGCTCAGCACACACTCTTTAGTTATAACAATTAATGATGTCTATAGTTTCCCTGTGTTGCTGAGCCATAAGCTGGAGCTCTGCAATAAAGAAGCCTGCAGATACCAAGAAAATAATTGGATTTTAATTTTTCAGAACATTTTGCATCACTTTCACCCCTGTTAGAGCCCATGCATTGCCAAGCCCTGTGTTGCAGTGCTGTGTGAAGAAGACAGCAACTCAAAGGTAGCTAGTCTTGCCATAGTGTAAATGGTTGAGTCGTCACTGAGCAGTGCACTACAAGACTCAGCTGAGACAGCAGAGAGATTAAAGCAAACCAAGTGAGGAAAGAGGTGAGGGAAGTTCTTCCTCATGCAGGAGTTGGGAGCCGAACTGTCACTGCTGTAACACTGATTGGTTTCTTCCCCCTTTCTGGAGCAGTATGGCTCCTTCACTGCCTTTGTTTCCAAGGATTTTCTCCATAACTTCTCTTTACTTTTATCAGAGGATAGGAGGCTAGTTCCAGAAAGCCCTGCTCTATTGCTCTCAGTTCATGCACCTGGGGTGCAGATTTGTGGGGCAGTGGGCTCTGCTCCCCATGTTGCAAAGGCTGGAGCTGTGGGTTATCCAGCTGCCAAATGCAGCGCCCCATGTACAGCACCAATGCTGCAGAGATGTTCCTCTGCAGTCTCAGATGTGGAGCTGTTATACTGGCAGCCAACCCCAGACAGATTCTTTTTTGGCAAAATTGCACTCAGTCTGATATGTGTTTGTTCTTGCTGTTACTGAAATCCCCAGGTCCTTTATTATTTGTTACATTTTCCCCCTTGGAAGAAAACTTCAGAGCATCACACACTGCAGGTTAGCTGCTATTTCTCATTGATTCTTTCCAAACTCAGAAGCAATCAGAATGCAGTGATCAAATTTACTGATCACTACACAACATAGAATTTAGCAGTCAAAAAAAGGTTATGACAGTCCCTATGTATAGTGAGTACTCTAATAGTATTGTTCCTTTGATAACTGCTGGATGAACTGAGCTTCAAGAACTTGTTTAAAGGTAATGAATGTTTGATTCCTTTGGGTATCACACTGCACAACTGGTCCGGATGACAGTTGGAAAAAAAAGTTGTTTTATTTTTCTTTTTAGTATATTTTAATGCAAATAGCGTTTGCAGAAAGCCTCAGAAGGCTCATTTGTGCATGTGTGTGAACCAAAAGAATAGCACTGCATGCTATTTTGAAAGAGACTTGAACCAGAGGTTGAAGTTAGTTATGAAGAGATTTATTTGGCGATTAGAATGGAGGTACTCTGACATAAATCTGATTGTGAAAACTAGACAGGTGGTATGGAAATTCAGGAAGAGATGTGGAAGCTTTTATGGATCTACTGTTACTTTCAGGAACTTAGTGTACATACAAGGCATATATTCCACTTATACAAGTCAAATCGGGGTTATTTGAATTTAAAGGGAGAGATTTTTATTACAAACAGAACTGACCAGATGTTCTACATGAAATGGTTCATGATGAGCATTGAAAGTCTTTCCTATCATTATTATTAATGAAGTATAGAACAGTATAAGAAAGATTTGTATTTAAAACTGGTACATCTTATGAACACTATCTGTGCTTCAGGGCTGGTTGAAAGAGTTGAAAGAGAATCAAGTAACATTACAGATGTCTGTTTCTAAAAGAGTCATTGGTCTTGATAACTCTTGCAAACTGCCTTCACTCTCCCTTACAAGGTCTTCAAACGTTATAACTGGAAAATGATAATATTTATTACTATTTTGTTGCAAGCATGTGTTAATAGGACAACCTGTGGAATCTCACAAAGCTCATCATCCACAGTAACTTTTATAATGGAAAGATTTCTCATTTGTCTATATAACCTTCCCTTTCTATTTCATATGTTTTACCTCCCTCCAAAATAAGAGGTGCACTAGAATAGTAGAATTGTAGCAACACCACACAATTGGTAAAAGCCTGTAGTCATATTGACTTTGTAAATGTTATTGAAAAGACAGTTTGGCACCAGGACAATCAGGATGATGATGGACAAGTTTACCAAGTTCTGATTAGGGCTTTTTCTTTCTCCTGTGCATTACAGCACAAGTAGATTCTCCCCTTTTGGTGGCATGGATTTGGAGGTAGGTTCATAAGTTATTAAGGTTATAAATGTTTTATAAAGAGCCGATCAATGACTAATAATCAATGATTAATAGTTGTTGATAGCAAGCTGTGAATTTCAGCAGCATGTTTTACAGGCATTGGTGGAAAGTGTACAAGGCCTGAGATGGCCAGCCTTTAGGCCAGGAAAACATCAGTGGTTCTGAGTGGCAGAAGAGAGCCATGTGCCCCTCTGCAGTCCCCTCTGTGGCAGAGGTAGGATCCTCACCCAGGGACCCCTTCCCTGGGGCTGTCCAGGCTGCACAGCCTGGCCTGGAGACCTGTGCCCTTGCAGCAGGACAGAGGCTACCTGGAAGAGCTGGTTTTGTGGTATGGTTTTCTTATGCACTGGCTGCACTGGGGAGAGGCTGCTGCTACCCAGCAACATTCACATTTTGCTCCTGGTCCCTGACCATCCTGGTGGAGCTCCAGAAGTGAGCAGTATGGACGCCAGACCTGCAGAATTGCCTGTCAGCAGCAGTCCAGGTTGAGACACTGCATCTTCATAGATCCTTTGGGATTCCCAGTGTGAACTGCTGGCTATACCCTAAGCAAAACAAATTAATTGGTGATTACTCTTTAGACTCCAGTTTAAGTACACATGAAAATATAAATTTAAGTATGACTCTTTGTTGCTATACCATTGTCTTCGCATTTTCACAATATATATTGCATTAATCAGATTAGTCTGTTGTGATTAATAAAATCACCTGTCAAAATGAATAAAGAGAATGTACTTTTTCCATATCACACTTGTTTCTTTAGTTATCTTTTCTTCATTGATAGCATGGCTCAGCTAATTATAGTGTGCCTTCTAGCCCTTACTGTTAGCTATACTAAGATCCTACTATTCTTTTCCATAAACAGGCTTCTAAGAGTGGGTAGTCAAAAGCATCTTAGGCAGTATTTTCTTATATAAGCAGGAGTAGCAAACAAAAAGCTTTTCAGAGTAGCCCCTAAAACAATGCCACAAATAATCCAATGAAAACTGTAGCATAAAACAAAGCGGAATCTGTACAGTCTTGTGAATGATTGATTTGATTCTAAAAAGAACTGCTTTGCTATAAATCAGAATGAAAATGTCGGTGCTGTAAAATTTTGATTTGAAATATCTGGTTTTCAGCTGTGCCTTGGCATTACAAGCACAGTTCACTTTTGTGGGAGCACTGATCTTGGGCCTGAGGATGTGAATTGCAACACAGGATCCTTATCAAAGAGCCAGATTCTGTACAGAGTGTCTAGACATGAGACCCATTAGCTGTATTTCAAAGGAAGAGGAAACATTAAGTTGCAATATCTAACATCTTATGGGTGATAATATTTTTATATAAGTGTCTGAAATTTAACTTTCATATAGAAAATGTCTCCGTTCTGACACATCCAGAAATGCATTAGGGAATAAGCCTAAATTTAAGCACTTCCATAACCTCAGTTAAGCACATACACCTAAGCACTTATTTGCATCCTCTTTATAACTAGAAACTTTATTACTATTCTTTTTCACTCTTTCTCTGCCTTTTTCCATGCCATCTAGGGTTTCTCAAAATCTTTACTTGTTTTTCTGCCTGTTGATGGTATTTGTGTCCAAACATGGAGCTGACTATGAAATTACCTCTGGTTATTACACATATAAACAAACCTGGTTATTTCAGATTTAACTGTGGATTATGTTGGAACAACTGTGGAATAGGTGTCAGCATACAGATAGGCTTGTATGCTTAAATTCACAAAACTAGAAGTTGCAGGACAAAATATGAATCCAAATAGCCACAACACGGCAAAGTATTAAAGCGTGAGTTTAAATATAAGAATGAATTTAATGCTTTGCTGAACTGGAATCAAAAGAAGAACTGTACTAGATACTTGCTAGACCAATTCCTTTTAAGGTGACTGTCTGGCTAAGCAGCATAAAGACAGTCTGAACCTTATATTATCTTCCTTCTGACCTAGTAGTGCCACCTTCTTTTCCACATTAAGTAAGCTCCTCTTAATGTTTGTTCACCATATTTGGCCGAACAGCCCTCTCCTGTCCATTCTCTATTAAAAGAGTTGGGAATTTCTCTCCCAAGAAAAACTTCCAGACCTAGTCAAAAGCAGGCACAATCACAGCATCATTGCAATTTATAGGATGCTGAAAATTATTTTGTGCTTTAATCATCTTAAGTAAACAATTTCTAATGAATGACAACATAAACCGCAAGGAATTATTTTCCTTAATTATCTGCATCTGTTTCCCAGATGGTGATCATTACTGCCTCTTGCACAGCTTTTCAATCAGATGACTCCGTAAACTTTTTTGTGGTGAAATCTTAAGGGGTTTATTAATCCTTAGTGTAACATCACCCAAGTAAAAATGTTACAGAAGACACTTTATAATTGTTGTGCCATCCAGCAACTTGATACTGTATTATATGTAGCATAGCTTTCGCTTTAGTTTTAGCATCTCCTGTTTCAAAGGTGCTTGTTAATTGTAACTGAAACAGATTGTTCATAGCTCAAGACCACTTTTGAAAACAAATTCTAGCCTCCATACACAAATAGTCCCATTCATTGCATGGATAGATTATGTTTTCAACAGAATATCAGCTTAAAGCAACTACGCTGATGAAATGACTGGAGTTTCTCTTGAGAAACAAGTCCTAAATCATTTTTGGCACTTTAGAACATTCTATACAGAACTGTGTGCTGAGCCTATGGAATTTATTTTTTTGTCTGAACAGGTCACAGTGCCATATCAAGGACAAATCTGCAAGATGGTGAAGAGATTTTCTATTCTATTAGCATATTCTTTTAGGTGGCAATATCTTAAAATGTAATGATTGCTTCATTACCTTCCCAGTGGATTAACTTAATCTTGTTCTTGATTATTGTGGATATTAAACCTTAAATAAACAGCAGAGAATTCCAGCATGCCCACAGTCAGACAGAGTAACATCCTAAATCCTGGATTGGGCTAATTCTCTGACGAACTTTTCCTTGGGGAAAGATTGAGTCCTTCTTATGTTGGCTGAACTAATTACGTTGATTCACCTGCCTACAAACCTAGGTGAATGATGAAATCAATAAAATGCAGAGCTTCTTTCTTCTAACCTCAGCAATAATTGGTCCAAATGACTACTTTGCTTTGAGCTGATGCAGAGAGGTGATGTCAATATCTAATTGATCCTGTTGAGTACATGTAATGAGTCTTCACTGAGAATTCACACATAATTATCACGCTCAACCATAGGAGTTCTTTCAGACTCGGTAGGTTTTATTCCACAGGGTGGTCTCCTCACTAGACAGCAAGGATGTGTTCTTAGGGTGGTACCCGGGTGACGCCAGTCATCACATCTCTACACATTCCTGGGGGAAAGCATAACCGTCCTGCAGGCTAATCAAAAAACCAGCATTAGAAAAATGGGTGACGTCTTCCCTTTCCTTGCTGACCCACTCTGAGCAGCAGGAACTGTAGGGGCACAGATTCAGCCCTGTCTGGAGGAGGAAGCTGGACCAGCAGGTCCTAGTGACTCCCGGGCTCAGCTTTGTGTACCAGAGATGGGCTTCCTGCTCTGACCCTGTGCAGATTTATCACCGCCTGACACCCCTCCTAGGGTAGCACTGACTAAAAGACATTCCTTTGCTCACATGCTATGCATACCACACCAAACCCGGAGAAAGGAGGTTGGTGGAGTAGGTAGGAAGTCATCCCAAAAAGGTTTTATTCTCCCAGTGTTTCTTTCTGATAGTCATTTTTATGTGTTCTTTTATAATATTGGAATGATGTGAGATCACGATGGGAAAGAGCAATGTTTGTACATCATCTTAATAAAAATGTTCTGAGACAAAGCAGCTCGGGCTTTTTTTGGTGTTCTCATATATCTCATGTATGTTATTTATTCATATACAGCCTAGGCTGAGGAATTTTCTGTTTCTGTCATGGAATGTGAAGCAAGAATAATACAATTATGAAAGTCCCATTTGTTTTATTACCTTCTCTTAATGTAACAGGAAGGAATAGTAAAAAAATGATGAACACCTTCTGCCTTCGGAATAGCAGTGTTGGGCAGGGGAGGAAAGCAGAGGGACCTGCTGCTCTGCATTGGTATTGTAGGAATCATGATTTCACAAGCATGCCAATTTAGAAAGAATTTTCCCTAATTTCATTACTGCAATTGGTCATGATCAAAACAAACACTTCAGATGAGCACAACTGTTTTAACTGAAGTGTCCAGGGCTGTATTTTATGCAGTCTGAATGTGACTTAACACAAACTAAGGGAACACTTCTAAAATGAGAGAGCGAAGAAATCTTCACTAAAAACCAAAGGATTGCACACATTCACTCACTGAAAAAAAATTGTAAGTGACAGAAATGTTATCTGCAATTTATTGTGAAAGATGATACCACCTTTGCTAGTGCTGTCTTCCCAGGCATTTGTAATGCCTCAGAATACAGCAGTGAAAAAGGGTAGATGGAGCTGGATAAACTCAATGGAAGACCAGAACCTCATAAAAGAGCTAAACATTTTTGACACAGTGGTGAAATATCTATGCTTACGCATATAAAAGGAAGCAGGCTCCAGAACTTTTAACAATACCTGGGAGAAACATTAACTGGGTTTGCTTTGTACTGTGATATAATCGGTTGCTTGAGAAGTCTGTGTGTTCATTTCAAGCTAACATTAACTGTTAACTTGAAAGTATGGCTGAAGCATAAGAAATTTTTGGTGAAAGAGTGCAGCAGCCAGAGCTTCTCTGTGCAAATGGGAGCACAACCTCAGTACAGGAGGCTTGGGCAAGTGTGATATCTTCAGAAAAGGCTTCACCATGCAAAGACTGTAATGTTTCTAAATGCCCTTCACTGTGAATGAACTTTTTTATAAGATCTCTTCTTTAAAAACCCCAGTGAAATGTCTGTAAATGCTTATCATTGGCCCAATCTTATCCCTGCAGTTGTTAAGTTCTCCCATTGAATGAAAGCCCCACCAAGCAGCTTTGGACAGCCTAACCCCAGAAACACAATAGTGCCTTCCTTATAAGGTCCTGTACTACCCACCAAGTTTCCTGATAACAAGTTTATGACACCCTAAATCTGTGGTTCTGCTTTGAAACAAGAAGTAAAAGCTGGTGGGATAAGCTTTTCCAGCAGTTACTTTTGTTCTTCATCCCCAGTTTCCAGTCTGTGAGTCACCAGCACTGCATATTGCATGCATGCCATGCAATGGGGCCTTGCTCACCTGAGCAGGTACCCTGCACTCCTGCAGCACTGCATTTATGCCACGCTTCTTACCTTTCTCACTGTGACAGTGAACACCAAGGTACTGCATCCACAGCCAAGCGCTACCCATGCACACAGCTCTGGCATCTCAGAGTGGTGCTCCCAATGTGTTAGATCATCTTTCTCTGTTCCAGCAGAGTAGACATGCTGTACCCTTTGGCTTGATGGGGACTTTTTTGTGCTGCTTACAGAGCAGAGTCTCCAGGCTCATGTTGTTTGATGTTTGAATGATAGGTGCAGTTACAGAGCTCTGTTCTCAAACAACCTGGTCTGTGCAATTGTTTAAAGGAAAGCAACGCATTCTGGTAATGTCAAAAGTCATTTTAACAGAATTTATTATGCTGTTTATGGATACACTGAATTTGTTAAAAGTATTTCCTAGCTGTATCTAGAATTGTAACGGCTGGAATATTCACAGTGGAAGATCAGATCATTAAATAAACTCTTGTGATTATAACCATCACCTGTCAGACGGAGATATTAATGAGCATCTGTGTCATAGAATAAATTATTACAAAAAATGAAATAAACAACATTAATTTTCACTAACAATTCAATAAGCCCATAGATTGCACTTTTTTTTCTTGCTGGAAGGGGCAAAGAGTATTATTCAGGAATAGTACAGCAAATGAACAGTGGCATGTTTCTCTTGCATGGGAAAGTTTGGGCAGAAAGAACATCCTTCTTTGTTGTTGGAATAGGTTTTTTTCCAAAACATCATATTACTCATTCGTTCTCAAAATATCAGGCACATTAATTACATGGAGATGTAGAAGAGCTTCACATTCTTTGTATTACTACCTAATATCACTTAAAAAAGAACTTTTACTGGTGTTCTGAGGTGTAAATATTCTGACTAGTAAGTCACATTTACTTTTCAAAATCAAACTGGTTACAGTTCTAGTAGCACTTCCAAAAATCCTGTAATTCTAACTGTATGCTAGCCAACAGCAAGGAGATCAATGGACCAGAGGACTTCCTGGAGTGTTGCTGGAGGACAATCTTAGGTGGCAGGAGTGAAACATGATGTTATTCATTCTCAAACACCAAGCTTCTCTGCTGGGTACTTCCCTGTTTACAGGCAGATTTGACTGACCTACCACTGTGGGTACTGTGGGAGATCTGCAGTGAAGCAGAACTTGAACCAGAATTAAGATTGAAGAGGATGTTTTGTTGCCTTGAAGAAGAACAGCGCTGTTGTACAAAAAGTAGCAATTAGCTGCATAAAACTGTGATCTGGGTCTGATCCAATATTTATTCCTCGTGGGTAGAGTCTAGGGTATTACTGTTCCAAGTGTTTTCGTGGTCCAGGTACATCCTCAAAGAGGAACAGGGAGCACCCTGACAGGTACTTTTTAATAATTTGAATCTATTTAAGATAATTTCACTCTCTAAAAGAGACATTCTGCAATCCTTAAGTAAGGCAGAAATTAAAATTGTCAACAATGTTGTTTTCCGCAGTCCATGTACTTCACTGCCCATTCTGCTTAGTCAAAAGATTTTTTGCACTGCCTTAGGAAAGAATGAATTTGTGTTTACTATGCATATACCCACATGCTTTTGAATGTCTGCGAATGTCTCTTCTCAGTGCATAGGAATAGGGTAAGTAGTCATGTAGAGAGAGCCTAAAACACCCTGAAAGATTTTTCCCTTGGAAATCAAGTGTTGCCCAAGGGCCTTCTTACTGTACTCCACAGAAAGACAGCAAACTGCAAATCTTGGTTTATCTGGCTGTACATAACCCAGATATACTCACTTTTCTTTATTTACCAAACATACTGTCAAGAATCTCTGTGTCAACATTTATTAATAAAATCGGCTGATGCAGAAAGCAGCTAGTCTAGTTTCCTTCCTCTTTAGGCAACTGAACTATCCAAGCTGCTATTAAAAAAGACTCGAGCTACTTATTATTACTTGATTTTGTTAAATACGTAAATGAATGCACACATTAAATACCCCTTAAAAGCCTTGCTTTTCTCTTCTACAATACGAATTATGCAGGATTTAGCTATGTTTTGGTTTTAAACAAAAAAAGTAGGTCTTTGAGGTAGTAATTTTCTTTGCTATTTTATTATTAGCTTGAGTATTGCTCTGTGATACCCGGGTTTTTATAATGTTTTCCAAGGGCCTTCTCTACCTCATCTGTGCTACTTATCAGCTCTCCCTTACCCCTTTTGGCTCACCATCCTATGAGATTTTTTCTTAAGTGTTTTTTGCCTAAGTTCTGATCTGTCCTCTTTATCCTGCACAATTTCAGAGGAGATCCCATTTTCTTCAACTTCCAGCGTCTTCTAATGAAGTTTAGGAATGTACGTATTTTAATGCTTAATTTGAAAACTGAAGGAATCTTATTCCTTTCTGTTTTATGTTTCATTTAGCAAGATGAAAGCTTTAGTGGTAATACTTCACATTGTTGCTTTGCTTTTTCTTATCTTTTGAGTCCTTACTTTTCTCCTGGCCGTTTTTAAAACCTGTAAATACCCTAAGCAGCCTAAAAGGTTACTGTGTGTAGGTTAATTCCAGGCTGAATAATGCCACATATAGTGATGATTAATTAGATTACGTCACTCTCTTGAAATTGCAGTTGAGTGATTTTCTAAGGTGCTGCAGAAATGGGGTATATTGATCCTGGAATATGAGTCATGTAGTTATAGCCTAGCAAATGCAGTCCTTATGCTCAAAATCCTTCATTTTCTGATCCTGTCCTAACAATCTGGGGGCTATTAAAGTTCACCTTTGTGGCCTCATTGAAATTCTCTTCCTTTTCCCTGTTTCCAGCATTTACTGTGACTGCCCAAAAGTATTATGAGTGTTGTTTTTGTGTGGGGGTGCATGTAGAGGTTATTAATGTTCTCTTCAGGGTATCACTGATGCAAACACATCTGCTATCAGTATCTAACAGTTCATCTTTCATAAGAAAGGGAAAATGATAAAATAATGATAATTTTACCCCTCTCCTATCAACAGTCCTCAGGATATGGGCTGTGCATGTGTCATCTTCAGGTACTTTCCATCACTGATCTGCAAACTGAGTTATTGTAATAGGATACTGCTGTATTTCTCTTTGCTATTATTTATTACTGCTTTTATTTTAAAATCCTTTTTCTTTCTGACAGGGTCCCTTAGTCCTTTAATGTTTATAGAAATAAATGTATGTTAGCTGACTCACTGCATTGAAGTTTACCAGGCTTTCTGCTTTCCAGCTAGTTTCTCTCCTGTTAGTCAGCTAGGATGGTTATACTGTGATGAATACTGGCATCTGCAAATGTGCTGGTATTCAATCCTCAGATAATGTAACCTTTATCCCTTTAAAAGATAGGAGGTAATCAATATGCAAAGCAGGTTTTGGTCTGCTGCAAATACTGATATTTCTCTTTAGCCCCCATTTATTGAGTGAAAAGGAATGTTTCACCCTTCCTTACTATGTGAAGTGCCAGCCTAGGTTAACTTGAGGGAGCCTGTTTGAATATTTCTATGAGATTCATTTCTCAAGAGCCTTGCTTAAAGATATAACCCAAGTCACCTGAGTTATTAACCCAGCAGCACAAGATAATTAGAAATCTTTCACAAATGACATGCTTTTGTGTTCTTAATTAATGTAATGTTGCTCTAGACAGGGAAACAAAGGAATGAATTATAGGAAGTTATAACAAATAGAGAAGTGTAACCATTACTTTTCAATCTATTTGAGATATGTGCACCTCTCAACCACCTTCAGCTTCAGGATGAGGAGAGAAACACACACAATTCTGTGCTCTTTCTTTCAGACATCCTGGCTCCCACAAATCTGACTCTTTTGGAGCTGGCTTTGGGATTTCTGAAGCACCCTGTGAAATACAGCAAAATCCAGACTTGACTGTTATTACTGAGACAATGTAACATTGAAATGTTCTTTGATATGAAAGGTTCATATCATCCAAATGTAAACGTAGTCATAAAAATGTTGTTCAGTGGTAAAACTCTAGGAACAGACGTAACGCTAAAGAGACTTGTTATCAGGATGCTACATCATTTAACTTAGCACTCCTTAGCCTTGATGCAGGAAGAAATACAAATGTAGGTTAGCTGCTGGAGTGAGATTTAAAGCAGGTCATGTTACTGGAGCTTAAGAGGTAGCTTATAAAATGTATTTGTTTACAACATTCCTGAGAATTGTGTGAAATGCTAGGGGTCACAGCTAGACTTAGATCAGCTCTATTCAACAGCCTAGCCTGGTCTGGATCTTTCTTTGTTTATTGCTTACATCACTGTCAGACAAGGTCTCCAAAGAGATCAGGCTCTGTGTTTTATGCTTGATGTGCAGATGGTTGGTTCAGCAGCCACACTGCAGGAAGGCTGACTTCCCGCTGATGTATGTGTTGCATTCAGATACTCCAATGTATTTAGCAATAAGTCTCAAAGAATATTCCCCTGTACTTGGTCAGACATAGTGTCTCCCTCCTAGATGGATTGTTTCTCATAGAGCCTCAGCTACTTACTATGCAGATTGCTCTAAATGCCTAGCTATTTACAGGGAAAGAAGAGGAAGTGTCTTTGAGGCCCCTACTCTCCTGCCAAACTTGCCATAATGAGTGTATGGGTTAATTTGGCAGATAAACAGGTGGAGAGATACACGCAACATGATCCTCCACTTCCCACTTCCTTAGCAATCAGTGTTAAAGAGCACATCTGTGCTAAGGAGTGTGCTGTCTCATCTAGACAAGTGTGATGGTTTTGGCTGAGATGCAGTTAATTTTCTTCATGCGAAGATGGTCAAACCGTGACAACAAGACATATCATATTTATTAGTTTTCTCAGAAGGGGAATCTGAGAGATCATTTCTTCTCTTGCCCTTCAAACTCCTTCTATCTAAGAGCAACCCTGGCTGCCGACTCTGCGGGCAGTCTTCCTGGGCTGGCTGCACACCCAGCAGTGCCTGTATGCCAGGTCTTATGGGGGAACCTCCTTGGCACATGATCTATAAGCCAGGTTGGGGTACATGTCCACACTGGTTTGGGAGCTGGCAGGAAGTGGGGCACCCTCTCCTGGATGTCCTCCAAAAAGAATGAAGATTTCCTATGTGGAAACAGCTCTAAAGTTGGAACCCACACACAAGGCACTTTGAAACTTGTGTTACCCTGGTTTGAGCTGCCAGAGTAACCCAGGCAAAGCAACAGAAGTAGACTTCTCCACGTTTCAGAGACCTTTAGAGATTCACAGAATGCATAGTGGGTTTTAGCTGACACCCATGGCATATTATTAATATGCATACACATTATTCATATGAATTATTCATATTGTTTATTTATATATCTCTTCTATTCAAAGTTATGAATATTCATACTGTAGTTACCACAGAGTCTGATGGAAATCCAGAAAAACAGTATTTGCATCATTTTTAGTTTGGCATCTGACAGAAGACTCTTCAGTCTCTAATTAAGAAAATGAAAGCTCACTGTGCCTTATTAGTAATTCCACAAGCTTCTCTAACCTGACAGTCCTTGCCTATGTCTCAGCTTTAGCTTTATCAACATTATTTTTAATAGGCTACATATATTCTTCTTTCAGGCACTGTTTTCTTCCACTTCAGCCAAGGGATAGCAAAATACGGCTTAAAATATCTTTTCAAGAACCAAAGAAGCCACAGCTGTTTGCCCTACAAGCCTTACTGTCAAGATAATGGTTTTGGATCAGATGTAATGATCCCTTCATGGCATAAAAGATGAACATTTCTGATTTCATTTGTATCAAAATGTGTCTGGAGGACCAAAGGAAAGAGTGGTTGTTATAAGACAAAGTTTTTACTGGCTCTTGATTGCATTGAAACCAGCCTAATCATTTAATCTAGTAAAACAGCAGAAGATTAGGAACAGCTGTAGACCTGTAGAGCTAGGACAGAATTAGGGTGGGCATTCCAGAACTGTGCAGTGCGAAAGGAACTGTGTATCTTTTGAGCTGGAGGTGAAAACACTAATATAGACAATATGGTTTATCAAAGAAGGCATGTTCATTTGCTACGTCACACGTCCTCAAAGCAGGGGCTCTGAACCTGATGTACAGAGCACTGGGGAGCTGGCAGAGGACTGAAAAGAGGGGGGTGAGAGTGACTTTGGTGATGGGTGTAAAATAAAAGAAAGAAAAGCAAGAATGCTTAGCACGAACCTCTGGAAAATACATCATAGAATCATTGAATACCAGGTCGTAAGGGACATTAAGGATCATCTGGTCCAACTTTCCTTGGCAAGAAAAGCACAGTCCATACAAGATGGCCCATCACCCTGTCCACCTGAATCTTAAAAGTATCCAGTTTTGGGGAACCCACTACTTCCCTGGGGAGATTATTCCAATGGCTGCTGGCTCTCATTGTGAAAAATATTCATCATGTCCAATCAGAATTTCCCAAGGAGCAGCTTTTACCCATTACCTTCCTTTTTCACATGACTCCTTGTAAAAAGGGAATCTCTGTCTTCTTTGTAGCCACTCTTTAAATACTGAAGCATGGTGATGAGGTCTCCCCTGAGCCTTCTCAAGGCTGAACAAACCCAGCGCTCTCAGGCTTGCCTCATATAGCAGGCTTTCCATTTCTTGGATCATCTTTGTGGCCCTTCTCTGGTTCCTCTTCAGGGGAGATGTGGATGTAGAGCCTATCCACATCCTTTTTGTATAGCAGGGACAAAACCTGAATGCAGTATTCCAGGTGTGGCCTGACAAGCACTGGGTAGAGTGGGATAATGACTTCTTTATCTCTGCTGGTCATGCCCTTGTTGATGCAACCCAGTTTGTCACCCACTGCACAGAACACTTGTCTAGACCATAATGAATCAGTCTTCCCCTCTAGGGATATTAAAAGCCTTGGAGAAATCCAGCGAGGTAATATCTACCGCTTGCCCCACATCAACTGAGCAAGGTTTGCCTTGGTGAATCTCTGCTGGCTTTTCCCAGTCATGTGCTTCATTTGACTTGTGATGGCCCAGAAGGAGTTGTTCCATAACTTTCCTGGTGACTGAAGTAAGACTGATGCACCTATAATTTCCTGGATCCTCCTTTAAGTCCTTCTTGTAGATGAGGATGACGTTTGCCTTCTTCCAGTTTTCTGGGACATCCCTGGTTCTCAATGGCTTCTCAAAGATCATGGAGAGCCACCTCCATATCTCTTTATCATGATTAGAATATCTAAATAAACAAACCTCCAACATAAGACCTAGACCCACTTCAAAAGTGATCTTATGATAATGTAGACATCAGCTTCTGATGACACATTAGCCAGCTTGGACAGTGTAGTCCATTACTGCAAGTCACATTTATTAATATTTGAATATTCCTTTTGACCTGACCATATAATAGGGGAGGTGCTATGGATTTGCCTTAATAATCCCAAGAGAGCTGTGCATGTGTTTATCTGGCTGTAGATTTTAGGAATGACTGTATATTGCATCCATTTTGTGCTGCAGTGTGACAAGGAATGGCTTCCAGAGTAGCTGTAGGCTGTAGGTCTCTGACTTGGAAAGACAAGACTTCTAAAAACAGCCTCCCTTCAGCACTGCATGACACATCAGGCTACAATTGGTGTGGAGTAGAGACTGGAGGCTCTAGTTAGATGCAGTACAGATGCAGAGAGATACTTGACCTGGTATGCCCTATTTTTCCCATTTTGAAAGCTGCTATTTGTGGGGGAAATTGCAGCCTTATATTTACTTAGTGGAAATTGCTTTTCCATAACAGCAAAAAGCAAACAAGGATCTCTCAAGGATAGCTGTGTGTCTTCACAGCAGAACTATGAAGAGGAGATGCAGGGTGAAGAAGCAATGAATGAAAAGACCCAGTGAGGTAGCAGAGCCTCTCATTGATCAGAAATAGTAGGATGAGAACACGCATGTTTGTCCAAGGACTGTTGTAGAAATGTTTTTTAGAGCTCAGAAGAGCTCTTGCTCTTCTGAAATGAGAAAATGGAAATAGCTTTTGGGATTATTTAATCTAGGCAGACATTGCCATAGGAATTGCTTGTCTTTTTCTATCCAGCATACCTCTGGCAAAACACTTAGGGACCAGAGACATGGGAACAATGGAGGAGAAAGGGAACTTTGGGACATAATTGTACAAACTTCACATTTAGAAAGACTCAGTGAATTTTATGCTGTAAAATGCTGGAGAAGGAATATTGACTAATTCAGTAACCACAGCCCAGAATTGACCAAATTTGCTGCTACAGCTTCAGAATAAGTAATGCAGCATATACATTGCAGAACTCTATCATTCTAACACGTCCAATTCGATGAACAACTCCCTTTCTGATGGAGTTTCTTTGTCAGACCCTACATCCTTCTGTCTAGGACAGCAATAATGCCTTGTAAAACTCATTCTGTAACTGGAGGTTGGGCTTGTTCCTCAGTGTCATCTAGGAATATTTTGCTTATCAAAACACCCATAAATGCATTTTAATAGGCCAAGAACTTCCCTCCCCGTTACAATCTCATTCTCCTCTTGAGAGCTCCCACTTGAGAGTTTGTGAAATGGTCTTACAAAAAACTGAAATAATGTATTTCAGTTTAAAAAGCTTTAAGACTATCTCTAATGTGGGAACCATAATTACATCCAAACATCAAACATCCTGCAATGCTCCAGGGGGTGAGGGGGAAAGAAAAATGAGTCAGGCAGAAAAGAGGTGATGTTTCATACAGCCCAAAGTTAAGACAGTTATCTAATAGACCATGACCTCTACACTTAAACATTAATCAAGGAAGCAGTGTTCCCAAGTTTCTAGAGTCAGAAGGCTTTAGGAAGTATCAGTGTTTGTGGTGATTTCTGTTCACAAAAAAATTTCCCTGTGATGTTTTGCCGATGGCCCCCTGACCTGAACTTGAAGCCATGTTCAGCTGTTCAAGGACCTAGCTCTGGAGAAAACAGGTGCTGGAAAGAACTGGTCTATAAAAGAGCTTTGCTAAAAAGGTTCATGATGAGCTACAGAAAATCAGTTAAAAGCAGTTTAAAATGACTATGAAGATTACACGGAAGAGGTAAGCAACTAATATAATTGCTATAAAGAGTTGTGTACTGTGATTTCCAGGGGGTTTTAAGTGTTGGAGAAGAACTGTTAGGTGTTCAGAACAAATTTCGTCCAAACTTCGGATGACACATTGAAAGGAAGAGAAGGGTTTTCTGTATGAATAGGCTGGGACCTGAGCACAGACAGGGGAGCACAGGAAGTTCGATATGAAGGCACAGACCTTATGTCAAAATGGAATTACTGATGAGGAAAGTATGTAACACAGATACAGCAGGAGGTGTATTTAATTTATCTTCCTACTCTGAGCAGACTAGAACTAACCTTTAGCCTAATTTTCAATACCTAAACCAGTGTGATCTTTTGTGATCATTCCAGATGTTGAGGCAAAAAGTACACTGATTTTACTGCCTGTCATCCATGATCATTTTTCAAAAGTCATCCTTCATTCACATTTTTTTTTCTTATTGTGACCAAATCACACTAAGCAAGATTGTTATATAAATGAATCCTTGCAGGATTTATTTATCAGCAAATAAACATTAAACAAATTTAAGACTAGTCCTCAAAGAGAAGCCAATTACAGAATCAACCCTTCTAGACATTATTTGACTAAATGCCAAAAGCTCTCCCATACTTCTCTTCTGAGAATACTGTAACAGGCACTAAGTTAATGATGGAAAACTGTAGACTTAATTAACATGAGAAATTTTATTTGTGCCATTTCTCCATTTAATAGGGGCTGTTATCAATAGGAGACACATAAGAAGCTCAGATGTATAATCTCACTCAGCTTTTATTTGTGCATTATGAACAACATACATTAGAAAATCTTACATCTGCTCTAATCTTTATGGTATTGCCTCATCAAAGAGACAGTGGCAGCTCTGTGTTGTTTAGAACACATCCCCAGTGACTAAGAGCACTTTGAAGATGATCAGTGCCATAGGATCAGATATTCTTACAGTGCAGTAAGATGTTAGAGACATTACACAACTTGGAAGAAGAATGGATCCCAGAGTCCCTTAGAAACTTCTTGCTCAATGGACTGCCTTCACTCTGATGCCTCTCCTCTGCCACTCCATCTGGTTAGTTAGCATGTAGCTTCTAAAACAGCCTCCATGAACCCCAAAGCATCCCTTGAACCCCTGACGTCTCCCTCTTTTCTTGCAAGCAGAAGCCTGTAAGGCCATGTTTCTCCCCAGGCTGCCCACAACATCAGCTACTTGAGTGGCATAGTTTCGTCCTGTCACCATGGCTCCAGTGTGGCTTTCTCCCCACCACTGTGCCTTGCTGCCTGCCTGCAGCAGCATCTACAAACCTTCTGGCCCTCCCCAGCCTCCTTGATTTAACAGCTGCCACATGTACATCAGTTATTTGCAGCACATATGTGCTTTCCGGAGGAACAAACAAATGCATTTGCTGTTCAGGCAAAGAGAAAGGGAAATAGGTTTATCTCTAAAGCAATCTGTCTGGGGGGCTCTCAGCCATGCCTGGAGGACAGGCAGGGGAAGGGGGGAGGCAGGAGGGGCAGAAGGTTAGGAGGATGGGTGAGGGCTGCTGGCAGGGGCAGGGAGAATAAAGGGGGCTTGTGAAGAGGCAGGGAAGTGAAGAGGAGCTGGGGAAGAAAGAGGTGTCCTTTGAAGGCCATGTGTGGTGTTGCTGTGGGCAAGCTGTCCCTGGCTGCTCTGGTACATCTGACTGCAGTGGTGATGGGTGCCATGAACCAATCTGCTAGTGAGGCCCCTCTGTGAGCTACCCTAGACTGAATGATGTGAGTCCTTCATTTTGGTAAGCCATATGGTTCAATGAATGCAGACATGTGCTTCTGCTTTCTAGGGCATCAAGACAGACCCCAGCAGGAGCAGTGCCCCTCCCAACTTCTGGCATGCAGGCACTAGTGTTTCCTTCCTGCCCTGCCCGGTGTTGTCCTCTTGAAGTCACCATGCTCCTTTCCATAGCCATGAGTGTATTTCTGCATACTGCAGTGATATATGTGATGGGGTCTGGGGTGGGGTGTTAACTGGGGTTTTGTGCTACAAAGCACAGCTTGTTGTTGGCCTACTTAGCATTATGGAAGTGTTCATGAATGCACCACACAGATTTAGAGGAAATTTCCATAAAAGATGTGGCTAGTTGCTTAGAGATGGGAAAGGTGTTCCGTGTTTGTACTATGGGCAGTCAGAGACGCTCTGTCTGACTTCCAGACATTGATTTGGATATTACCTACCACCCAGAAAGCTATTCTGTAGTATAAACTCTGAGGGTTCTAGTCTGAGACCTCTAGATCATGGGGAAGCAGAAAAAGCACTCTTAGCTACCAGTAGGTGATGGGCATGGGGACATGGCATGAGAGGCCAGCAGCCCGACTGGCATGGGACAGCTGGGAAGTTCCTGAGCTGAGCCACAACTCTGCTCCTCAGGGGTGTGAGCATGCTAAGTATTTCACTTTGATTCTGCAGAGCTCTGCCTGCAGCCCTGGCCTCCTTAGCAAGGTGAGTTATCTGCTTTTGGATGGCATTCCTTGAGGAGTCTTCTTTGCAACCTGAAGGGAGGAGATCTGGCAGATCAAGGAAAGAGCTAGAGGCAGACTTCTCAGGAAGCTGTAATGCTCTTCCCTAAGCACGTGGCTGGGACAAGTGCTGCTACTTGTCTCAGAGCTGCACAGGGGAACTGCTCCTACTTGAGAATTGATTCCTGGATCTTGATGGCACCCCATAAAGCAATATGGGAGACCAGGGAATAGACACATCACATTTGTATTTTCATTTTGGGAGTAACTAATGAATAATGTCACTACTGTTCTTGTGCTGCTGCTGTTTCCCCTAATGGCATACTGATTTAATAATGCTAATGGCCTTCTACTTAAAATAGTATTTAATGGGGTTAAAGTCAGTTTCTGCTCAGGATGTATAGGCTATGCTTTGGCCACTATACAGGGATATATTGCAGTTGCCCTGAACTGTGTTCTTAAAAGGGGTTGTTCAAACTTTGCCTCTGCAGATTAACTGCATCCTCTCAGAATAGTATAGAAAAGGGTACAGTTAGTGTAACGTGTTTTGAACGCTAATGGCTTAAAAATGGAAGATCACATTTCTTCAAAGCATTTTACGGTTTTGGTTGCACTTATGACATATCCATGTAGTGTAAAAGGAGCAAAAGAGATTCCTAAATCTTGACTATAGGCCAAAGAGACACCTATTTATTTCCCTACTTTGTTTGACTTGCTGCTTACAACAATTAGTATGGCAATTTAAGGTTTCTCCATCAACTTGCAAAGCAAGTTAATACGTTAATAATGTATTTCAATCACAACATATTCATTCAAAATATGTTCATAAATTAGTTTTGCATCAAAATGTCAAGCTTCCTGCAATTATGTACAGAATGTTACTAAACCTAAAATCCTAGTAGTGCTGGCATTCATCTCAGTAGAAATGACTTTGCTGTAGGTCTCTACTGAGGCACAGCATAAGAGTCAATACACAAAGTTCAAAACAATTAAAATTTCAATTCTATGTGAACTGAAACACCATATGTTAAATTACTTAACCCCCTGTACATCAATATGTATGTTTAGTACCTTCACAATTTTATGCTGCTGAATTGATGGGAAAAATCACATTTCTTCATTTATACTTTGGGAACTATCTCTGTTTCTTATAACAAGGCACGTTGTTCAACATAACCCCTCTTGCTGTTTGCTTTATGTTTTTCCCCAGAGCTTCCCTTGACACTGCTGTGAATTGGGTATCTAGTAGCATTTTGGTTGTCAGTGTCATCTGGCAGGCTCCTACTCCTGTGTTTTGCTGGCCTAACATTTCCTTCTCTGAAGCTGCAACCAGCTATAGGCTCTGTTTGTGGACAGTGAGATGTGCTGCACTTCCATCTTGCTTTACTAGCCAGTCTGTGCTGCAGAAGGTCTCTGTAGGAGGCTCTAGGCAACACAAATACCCTCTACCAGGGTTGGGACACTCATGTGCTATGTGCTGGACATCAAAGGGCCAAAGGGCTGTTGGGGTTGAGGCTCATGGGTGAGGTGCATACTGGTTGGCCCAAGGGCTTTGTGTTGATGATGGTCACTGTTCTAATGGGTCCCTCCATGGAGAAGTTTTGGATGTGAACAGGAGAGCTGATGTTGTCACATATACAAGGAATGACTCTCAATGGTTCCAAAACTTCCATGGGGAGAAGTTCATATTAGGAACTTTTCTGAAGCTACTGTTGTAAATGAATCCATTCCTGTTACCAAAATAATGGCCACTGTTTTACAGCACTTGCAAACTAAAGCTGCTATAACTATAGCAATAAACTAAACTTGAGCTAGAGAAAGCTGCAACGACTGCAAGTGCAGAATAAGAACTGTAGAAAAATATATTATGCTGACTTTCCTGGCACTTGAATAATTGCTGTACTCCAGCACACTGTAAAGGCAAGTAGAAAACAATGTAAATAATTTTAGTCTTACATTTGTAAATTTGCAGTTCAGCTGTAATATGCTGTATAATTTTCTCAATTAAAATGGTTAGGTGAATCAGTTGTTATTGCAAAGGAACGAAAAAACACAGCTTTGTTGTGTATCACGTAGCTGTGAACTCTTAAATTATACATTCAAGACTGCTTAGTACAACCCTCACAATGTAGAAGCTTTTTGCAAACAGCATTTTTATGTCAAAAATTATGATTATAGCTCCTTTAGCTTAAAGCCCTAGAATTACTGGACCATATTATACAAATGTTCTTTAAGAAATAGAGCCATTGACCATACAAATGTTTGGTATTGGGAAGAGTGGATTTTTGAATGGGAAACCTAATAGGGTGAAAAAATGAAGAAATCATTTTTTTAAGAGATTTCTAAATGGGATTAGTCCACAGCCGATGCTTTGAGAATGGCTCAGTACAGAGAGCTGCCAAAGAGGTCCTGGAGGCTTATTAAAGGTGGCTCACATGTCTGAATTTGGTAATCTCTCACTGGACTTATTGCTGTCTCCCAAAGGGTGGCCATTTCTGCTCTTCCTCTCCCTGTTGCATCTCCACCCCTCGCTGTCCCTTGGCACTGTCCTGCCCAGGAGATGATGTGCCTTGGCTGTCAGTTTGGTTTCCCTTTGTCTCCATGTTTCCCTGGTTGGCTGGAAGCTGTTTTGCATTGCTCTGTCAGAAGACACATTGCACTTGGGTTAAGTGCCTTTGTGCTAGTCACCAGTGTTATGAAATGAACCACAGAGAAGAGGGACAAACATGTGATGTGCATCTGTGTGTTTTCTCCACACATGTATGGTATCTCAAGAATGCTGATGCTTCTCTGAGTTTTCACTTGGCCTATCTCTTCCTCATTGCCTGAGTCTCCAGTTTATCCTTCCCAAAGTCTAGAAATACCAGTGAATTTCTCTAGTGGGCATATACAAGCAAGATCAAAAAAAGACAAACTCACAGTCCTGCCAAAACCAAAGCAAAACAACAGCTTTGAGAAAAAGATACATCCTCAATGCATGTTCTTTCACTCAGGACTCTAAGGGAAGTTTGAGCTAAGATCCTCTCAAGCATAGAAGGCTACATGAAAGAAGAAGGGTATATATATATATAACTTGTCAATCTTTGATAAGATCGATCACAGCTTACAAAACACTTATTTTGCTCTATTGACTATAAAGGGACCCAAAGCCTTTCCTAGCAATCCTGAAATCAACCATACTAGATAAGATTTCATGTTCTTCATTCAAAAGACTGGGAAATGGTGTAGATGGTCCACTGGCACTTTCATCTGTTCTCTGAAATACAGAAGAATGAGTCAACTCTGGTTTAGTAAATGAAGTTCCTACACCATATGTCTTGCCAAATGGATTGCTAAGACACATAATGGCTTAGGAGTTAACAGTAGTAAAAGTTGATTCAATACTCCAGACACCAGCACAAGCTTCTTCTAGGAATGGAAAAAGAGTGTCTGTCATTACATATACAAACATATTTTTTAATAAGGCTGTAGTATTGCCAGTAGGTAGTTGGAATGTGTTTGAAATCCAAAACAAGTTTGATACTAACATCAGTAGGAAATGATATGCTTTAATGATTTAATTGTAACTCACTCTCCACTAGTCAGTTAAATGGTTCAAACCAGCAGTGTTTTACAAGCCTTTAGAAGAAGTGGCTGGCTGAAGTGTCTGAGATTTGAAAGTTGCAAGCAATGGTATGGAAAGGTATTGTTGTTTGTTAGTGCCATGGTAGATAAAAGTCTTCCCTATGATTGCATTTAGGACAGATTTTTTTATGCAGTGTGTTTTTCTATCAGATCCACTAAAAATCATAGAACCGTTTCTCACCATTTCCCCACAACAGTTTATGATCAGAGATATTCCTTTTGCTGTCTTATCTTAATCTTTAATTATAAAGATAACAGCAATCTAAATCTGCTGTAATGAAAAATGGATAGGAAGTATTTTGGCACGAAGATGTAGGGAAAGAAGGGTAGGGATAGCTCCTTGTGCTTTTTTAAATGGAGTATATTATGGCATCCTGAAGCATGCAGGGCAAATGATGCCTGTGCATATTGGTATGGAGCTGCAACAATGTAATTTGCCATGTAGAAGAGATTTCTCTAAAACCTTGCTAAAGTCTGTAAGATATAGTCCCATACAGGTGTGAAATAGGTTTTACCTGTGAAATGAAATGAAGATTTTTGGCATTTAACATGGTTTGTGGTTTAATAAAAATGTCTAATTCAATATTAATATATTCTGTGATACTACTAAAAATAGATTTGTATCTCTATAGTCTGACATCTGACACTGTCTAGACAAACTTTTATGTTCAGATTAACTTTCTCTCATATAATGACTGGAATTTGATGCCTATACTGTGTTAATTTTAAGCTTGTCATAACTCAGCTGTATTTGCTTACTTGGTAGCTTCTTGTAAAATAAATACAATCATTTTTTATTGCTTCTAACAAAATCTTTTATTTCCAGTCTTTATAGTTCTGAGTGATGAGCTGTTTATGTCTGGGCTGAGGAGAGAAAGATGCTTAGGAGATACTGAGGAAGTCTTGCAGCCTGAATAATTCTGGGACCCTGCAGCAGGCAAGTGGAGGCCTGAGGTTGGCTCAGGCACCTGCCAGGGCATGACCAGGAGGAGATGGGACCACGGAATCAGGCTTTCCTGGTAAACAGAATGGTGACTGGTGCAGTGCAGCTCATAGGACTGTTGTTAAAGGACTAGAGGAAAGGATGAGGAGGGGCAGGTGAATAGTCCCTGTTGCTTCCTTTGGGCACATATCAGCATTTCAAATTTCAATGTTCTGTTTTGCCTCCCATCTGCCAAAAACCGCCTGTGAGATTGCTGAGCAAGGGAGATGACAGGAGCAAAAATAGTTTGTTTCTTCCATGTAAATAGAGCGTGTGCTGCAGAAGCTGACACTATGTCATGTTTCCGCAAGTCGTGGCAGCCCTGGAGGACCGTACATGCTGGTATACTTCTGGCCAAAACCAGAATTCAGTGCATGCAAGGCTCTCTGGGCTATTCTAGCAGCTGAGGCTGTCACAGCACCCTGCAGTGAGTGCTTTCTTCATAGCCATTCCCAGGAAACAAACATCAGAGGGGTAATCACTTCAGCCACGCAACCACAGTCTGAGTCTAGGCAAACCGAAGCCATAGGGCTTCCCAGCGCTTGCTGGCTGGGATTCATCCACCCTAGCTTAGGCACTCAAAGATAGCCTCTGTTAAACTGGTCCTCTGCATTTCTCTGCTGTGTGACCTGAGATCAGCAGCAATTCCTCCACATGCTCACTGGGACTTGTCCCAGTTCCTTACCCTTCTGCCACATCAATCTTGTCTGGGCATGGGTAACCAGTTATGCCTCAAAATTGATATTACACACAGTAATTTTGTGTGATCAAGGCAGTCTTTTATGTATGTAGTATTTATCATGCATGGTGGAGTTCCTGTTTAATTATATGCACTAGTTCTGTCATTTAATTGACTTTAACCATTCTCTATTTTCCCTTTGAGAGCAGTTTTTACTTTCATCTTGTGTGTGAAAAATCCTATGCTCTGCATTCTGGCTGTGTGATGAGAACAGACTATGAGATCACAGAATCATAGAATAGTTAGGATTGGACAGGACCTTAAGATCATCAAGTTCCAATCCCCCCTGCCATAAGTAGGGACACTCACACTAAACCATGCCACCCAAGGCTCTGTCCAATCTGGCCTTGAACACTGCCATGGATGGAGCATTCACAGCTTCCCTGGGCAACCCATTCCAGTGCCCCACCACTCCAACTNATCACAGAATCATAGAATAGTTAGGATTGGACAGGACCTTAAGATCATCAAGTTCCAATCCCCCTGCCATAAGTAGGGACACTCACACTAAACCATGCCACCCAAGGCTCTATCCAATCTGGCCTTGAACACTGCCATGGATGGAGCATTCACAGCCTCCCTGGGCAACCCATTCCAGTGCCCCACCACTCCAACAGGAAAGAATTTCTTCCTTATATCCAACCTAAGCCTCCCCTGTTTAAGTTTGAACCCATTACCCCTTGTCCTGTCACTACAGTCCCTAATGAAGAGCCGCTCCCCAGAATCCTTATAGTTCCCCTTTCAGATACTGGAAGGCTGCTATGAGGTCTCCACGCAGCCTTCTCTTCCCCAGGCTGAACAGCCCCACCTTTCTCAGCCTGTCTTCATACAAAAAGGGTNTTAAGTTTGAACCCATTACCCCTTGTCCTGTCACTACAGTCCCTAATGAAGAGCCGCTCCCCAGAATCCTTATAGTTCCCCTTTCAGATACTGGAAGGCTGCTATGAGGTCTCCACGCAGCCTTCTCTTCCCCAGGCTGAACAGCCCCAACTTTCTCAGCCTGTCTTCATACAAAAAGGGTTCCAGTCCCCTGATCATCCTCGTGGCCTCCTCTGGACTTGTTCCAACAGCTCCATGTCCTTTTGATGTTGAGGACACCAGAACTGCACACAATGCTCCAAGTGATCCAACCGATCATGAGGACTTCGTTATATTTCATGTGTCAAATAGATTTGAGTGGGGGTTTTTTGTGTACTTTTATTATATCAATATTTTACACTTCAGAATTTGAAATAGTGGCACTGTAGCTGAACAGCAAACCTGGCCAGCCAAAACTTTCTGTCGGCAAATGTTTATTTTTGGATAAACAGAGGCAAAGATCTTAATGTTCATCTGCATTGCTTACAGCTGAAGGCTTACATGGTGGCTTTTCTTACTTTCTTGTAAAAGTTATTTTTGTAACTGTATCTTGTATATTCAGTTTGTGTACTTCTTACTTTTACCAAAACTGTGTTGATTTTCCACCTACAGCCATAGCTAAAGCAGAAGAGGAGGGCAAAGTTATGTGTTAGCTATTACAGAAACTTGATTTGAATAGGGAAGTTTTTATATTTTATAAAGCATGATTAAATTTCTTATGACTCATTTTCAGCCTGAAGCTTTTTAACCAGACTGATGTGAAGGCTGACTGAGTGCTTTCAGTCTTTCTCCTTGTAGGATAAAATGGCTTCTCTAACAAATGTGATATGGGTCATCTGGAGGCATCCTGTTGAGCCTCTGCAGAACGCATTCTAGCTGGGACTTCATTGTCCCAGACCCAGGCTAAAGCCTTGCTATGAGGGCAAAGCTCACTCATAAATAAGTAAATTTCCTATTTTAGTAAGGAGTTAGGTTTGGGAAGGAGATTTAATTTTCAGGGTTGTTTGGGTTTGGTTTTTTTTTTCCATGGAGGTCCTGCTAATCTACTGCAGGCATTTCAGTAAAACAAGCATTAAGAGAAGTTGTGGACTCCAAGCTGGTTAGTCAGGAGTAGTAAGTAAGGCATATGCAAAGGGACAATACATATAAGCCTGAAAGAGCTCTCCAGGTGAAGTGCATTTTCCTACTAATTTAGCATTTTCCTGCTAATGAAGAACTGAGGGTTTTCTGCACCTCTCATTTCTCAGCTTACATATCTGCTTACCTGTGGTAATCCCAAGAATCTAACAAATGACAAAACCAAGAAATGCCTGTGCTCTGTTTCCAGTCATGCCTTAATTTAGAGATAGCATGGTTGTTTATAAAACTTGCTTTAAAGGTAATTACAGAGGTGCACATAGTTAAATAACCAAGATTGTTTCCAATATCCCAAAGTTTTCTTCCTTCATAGGCTGACACAGTTGTCTGGAAGACTTAAATGCTGGACCATAATGACTGAAGATGTTGGAGCCCTTGGCTATTGGCTTTATGCACTGGTGACTCAAGGAGCATTTCTTACATGCCTTGCCAATGGGTAAAATTATTTGCCAGACAATGGAGTGGATAGGGAAATCAGCATGAAGGCTATGAACCAGAGGGAGCATCTTGTGTATTCAGCCTGAAAGGCAGCCTAGATGTGCAAGCTGAGTATGTCCTCCTCTGGATGCCATTCTTATCTTCCAAAAACCAAGCTGGCATCTTCTGATAGTCATTGTATCTTATAAAGTGTCTGTTATATGGATGGTGTTCTAAGACGATGGCTGTCCAAATATATGCCAAAATGTATTCTTCTGGCACTAAATACTTTTCCTGAATTAAAGGCTATTGAGATGATGAACCATCTCCTTTACTCATCCTATGTGTCTTCTTTCTCTTGCTAATAAATATGTATACATTGTCCATGCTATGCCTATTTTTCTGACATGCAACATGAAATAACAGTACTTTTTTGTTATAAGTAGTTTATGTTTTACAGCACATGCACATAATGAGTTGTAGTTTTACACTGGTGATGAGTTTTGGCTTTACAAAGTAAGGGCCCCTCAAGCTGAGCCCATAATTGATCTAGTACAGTACAATGTGCAATACATTGCAGAATTTCAGTGCTGCAAAGACATTAGTACTTGGTGTGACAAGGATTATTCAGGCTTGAGTCCACCTAAATTCCTCTCCTGAGGGCATATCAAGGGAATGAATTGAATGGTTCACTGCTAGGCAACTATCAATAAATACTAATAGAAAAATACAATGGTGGTGGGAAGAACAAACAAAAGACCCTTTTTAGGACTGTAAATTGCTGAGTGAGGGAATATTTTTGAAATTGGGAAATCTATTAGATTAGAAAGAGAAGAGACCCTTTTCTGCTCAGAACCATAGGTCTTCTGTCCAAAGCAATGCATCTCCAAACTCAAGGTCTCCCAGTCAGTTACTGGATTCCATCTCTTGCTACAGAGCTCTTTGGGCAAGTCTGCAATAGACTTCTACCAGATGTACTCTGTTCCTCATGGCCATGCTTTGCCAAACTTCTAATGCTTAGGGTACCAGCCACTATATTAAACCACAGTTGATGATGTACAGAATCCCTAATCTGGGGGCACATTTCCTTATTTGTTATGTAGACTATCTGACCCAATTGTTGCAAGAAAGAATGAATCTTACTGCTTTTAAACATATCTTGCCTATTTCTCACTAAGAGGGAAAAGTCCCTTATAATGCTTTTGCCTGCAAATGATCCTGGCTATTTTTGTACTCATTATTCAGTTTTCTTTCTATAACCTAGAATCTCACCCTTTGATACAGCTGAATGAGCTAGGAATATCCCTTCTTCTTTGTGAAATCAGTGCATCAGAATAACTTCTTTAAATGGCTCCTAGAAGGAAGCCTACGCACCAGAAAACCCCCTTCCATGCTTTATGTAATACTCATGCATTTGTCAGCTACTGCTGCTATTTGAGTTTTGAGAGGTTGCTGCAACAGCCACAGCTGAACAGCCTTCCAAGAGTTTGGTGCATTTTCCTTTGGATACTTACAGTTTCCTTTCACTGAGCACATCTGAGTGCACCTAAACCCCATCTTGAGCAGTTGTTTCCAGCAGGGTGGGAAAGGTAAAATACCTCGTATTCACTACACTCTTTTTAGTAGCACTGCCTTACCCTTGAAGAACTCTTCCTCCTGGTGTAGCACCCGTTGCACATTGTCCCATCTTTCTCTGGTCTCCATGAACCAGCCAACAGGTTTTCAGGAGTATCTTCCTTCAGCGCTATGTCTGCAGCTGTTACCACAGTAACCTGATCTGTCCTGGTATCATACTTTCCTCAGACTAGGCAGGGTCATGGACAGGCAAAGAGATCTATATTCTGACAGATGGGGCCAACGAGGTTTTATATGTGTCAATTGAACAGCAAGGAAAATATTTGTACCCTTTATTTCTTTTCTTTGATAACTTGCCTTTTTCTTTCAGGTTGGTTGGGTCCCTCCTGAATAGTTGCGTTATATCATTAATATACTTGATCACCTTTTCTGATGACATATTGAAGTCTGACAAATACAGGCTCTGGAGCAGCACAACTGGACTTCTCAGATCTGGAGGCAAGTTGCTGAGCCTGAAGCTGAAGTTAAGCAACTGCCAGTTAGGGGAAGACAATGTGGTTGATTCAGCTATGGCTAGCTTACCTGGACACTGGGGGATCATTATGGGTGTTTCACATACTCTAATTTTGGTTGGTGAGAGAAAGTACGTGCTTACCCTTGAAGGCAGCGTTTTTCCAAAGTACACAAACAGGGCAATGCCAAAGCCATTACAGGAAATACTGCTGAAAGCAAAACTCCAGGCAAGAAAAAACTCACCTGCCAGCGGCAGGTGATACCTGTACATAGCACTGGGGGTCTGATAGGACTCCTTTAGTGCCTCATGGTTTGGCTGAATCTCAACAAGATAAGTATTTGTACTATCTCTGCATGCTTGGTATAACAAAATGCTACTGAAGTGCAAAAGGAAAGAATTACTGACCAGGCAGAGAATAAAGTGTAATAATATGTCTGGCTGTTCAAGGTCAGCAGACAGACACAGTAATTCTAAGTATGGCTGAGGGAAGCATTCAAAATGTCTTTACCAGTGCTTTATAGAACTGACTGGTTTTCCTGGTGCCTTATTTGGGGAGTGGAGTTTGATTTAAAGCCATTCTATGGTAACTATGCACTGATGCTTTAGAAGCCATTGCATTCACCAATAAATCTGATGTAAATTTGAGCATTGCTGCTGCGTACTGATAAAAGGGAAGAGTAAATGGAGGGGGTAGTAAGTGCTCTGGGGCATGAGGCATCATTAAAAGTGAAAGGCACTTGTTGACTCCATGTTTACCACCCATGCACGTACCATACTTTCCATCTTTACACAGAGGCCTCTTACAGGTATCTGACATAGTTCTACTTTGTGTCAAGGAAAGTACTCAGCTCTCTAAAAATTGACTTGCACATGAGGTACAAAATGTGCAGGGAAGGGGAATGTGCTGGGAAAGGGGTTATGTGCTGGGAAGGGGATATGATTGTTTACTGCAGTATGGTCAGTTTTCTATTCACACTGGTGGGCACCAGTGCAGGCTGAATTCAAAGCTCAGTACTTTACAGAGTAGTGGCATTCTATGTCCTGACCACCCCAGACCTCTCCAGAACACGTGAAACCAAGCTCATATAGTACATGATGGCTCAAGATTTCTCCTTGACATTCCCTCTTTGTTCTGGACCTTAGTTTAAGTCTATATCAGAGCAGAGACGTAGGGCTGTTCACAATTACGGAAGCAGGTATAAGTTTGGGAGTGGGTTAAATGCCATTCTTGACCCTACTACCACCACCTCCAGCATTGGAGTTCAGATTAGCACCAGAGTGAGCATCACTTCATGAAGGAGGACGTTACAGTGTGGTTACTGAAAGGTTGTCACAATCATCATGACTAATCCTGCCCTTTCCATTTTATGCACATGCAGCTGAGGCCTTGTGCCTTTCTAGGACGGAGTCTTGTGGGATGTTAAGGTTAGTTTTAGAAGCCAACTCTGGGTTTGTGTTTCTGCCTGTGGTCACCATAATTTCATCTATTTGCTAGGTCCCTCAATGAAGGAAAGGCCTGTGAAAAATTTAAATAACAAATTTTAGCTAAAGCTTTTTTGTCATAAATTAAACAGGGCTTTTCAATGTTATGTTTCTGTCGTATTTTGAAGCTTTTGTGTCTTGTTTTCCTTTTTTTAATTCAGCAAATTTCAGCAGAAACCATGGAAAGCTTCCCCCCAGCCCCTTCCAGCTTCTTTGTGTTTCAGTCTGATCTTCCCTTCTGAACCTTCTTTATACTGATTGAAATAATTGAATGACTTCAGTGAGGAGCTTATTGTGCCTGTAGCTCTCACCTCCATTACATTCTATCACAAATCTCCTCTCCATAAAATAAAAAAATAGACCTTTTCTCAAGAATGTCTTTGGGTAGAGTATGTCATTCATATACATAAATGTCACCAGTACATCAAAAATCTTTGACTAGTGAGTGGAGACAGGAGGAAAAACTGTCTTGAACAAAAAGCTAAATGCAAAAATGACATCTACTGTACTGAAATGGTAAATGGCATAAAAATTGGACAGAAGATGAAGCAGTTGACAGAAGAATATTCCAGAGAAATACTTTTGTTCCTCTCAGTTCCCTGCATACCCAGTCCAAAACTGCCTTGTGCAGATGAGTTCAGGAACAATGGAACACCTGGCTGTTGATAAACTGCATGACTCATATCTGATCTTAAACTTCTCTTCATTTTAGTCCTTTGGGTACTGCTATGTATAAGCAGTTGCAGGACAGAATGCTTCAGATTCAGTGATTTTTAATATTTTTTCCCCATGTGATTTCTGTAAACTTCAGGATTCTTCTCACATTCTGAGCAGCTTCCCACAGGCTTTTGGGGAGGCCCCAAAGTTCAGTGAGGAGAGAAAGGGGGATACAGGGAGAGCACTGATTTAATTCATGGGATTAGACTAGAACAGATATTGATAGGACTAGGTAAATGGAAATGAGAGCTATAGAAGGGGCAGCGGAGTGAGAGGAGAGGAGATTCAGAGCAGCCCTGCAGAGAAGGACCTGGGGGTGTTGGTTGATGAGAACATGAACATGAGCTGACTGCAGTGTGTGCTTGCAGCCCAGAAAGCAACCATATCCTGGGCTGCATCCAAAGGAGCATGACCAGCAGATTGAGGGAGGTGATCGTGCCCCTCTACTCTCCTCTCATGAGACCTCACCTGGAGCATTGTGTGCAGTTCTGGTGTCCTCAACATCAAAAGGACATGGAGCTGTTGGAACAAGTCCAGAGGAGGCCACGAGGATGATCAGGGGACTGGAGCATCTCCCATACGAAGACAGGCTGAGAAAGTTGGGGCTGTTCAGCCTGGGGAAGAGAAGGCTGCGTGGAGACCTCATAGCAGCCTCCCAGTATCTGAAGAGGGCCTATAGGGATGCTGGGGAGGGACTCTTCATTAGGGACTGTAGTGACAGGACAAGGGGTAATGGGTTCAAAGTCAAACAGGGGAGGTTTATATTGGATATAAGGAGGAAGTTCTTTACTGTGAGGGTAGTGAGACTGTGAGGGTGGGTTGCCCAGGGAAGCTGTGAATGCTCCATCCATGGCAGTGTTCAAGGCCAGGTTGGACAGANGTAGTGAGACTGTGAGGGTGGGTTGCCCAGGGAAGCTGTGAATGCTCCATCCCTGGTGGTGTTCAAGGCCAGGTTGGACAGAGCCTTGGGTGTCATGGTTTAGTGTGAGCTGTCCCTGCTTATGGCAGGGGGGTTGGAACTGGATGATCTTAAGGTCCTTTCCAACCCTAACTATTCTATGATCCTATGGTTCTATGAAAGAAGCTGGGCAGGAAAGAGCTTGTGCAGATCATTGTATCACTGGGAGCTGTAGTGAAAAAGCCAAAAGGTGTTGCTCACTGGAGGTATCCCCAGGGGCCAAACCTACTACAAGACATTACAGCAGTGAAGGTAGGACCCTATATGAGACAGTTTGCTGGGTACAGGTGCTTGTATGAGTTTGGAGAGTTCTTGCATGCTGCGTACTTAGCCAGGATACTGATGAATGGTCTGCAGCTCCCTGGAGTAAAAGAGGTAGGAACAAAGCTCAGAAAATGCCTTCTTTTAATTTTCTTCCTTTTGTTTCAATTCACTTGCTATGTGGCAGGAGGGATCTGGTCCAACCACCACACAGGACTCAACAAATGCAGTGTGCACTCTTGATAGCCAGCTGCTCCATCCATCCAGGCTGCTCTACCTCCTTCTTGCACAGTAATGACTGTGGCCTGCTATGCCTGCATTGCCACAGGCTACAAGCCTTGTCCCTATTACTGAGGTCTTGAGGAGCTGAGGTCTTTCTACACCTCAGTGTTCAGCTTCTGATCTCATGCATCCTGGGCTCTTGTGTCTCTGGGCTGACCTGGAAAGGGCTACGTTCCCACAAACTGGGGAGATCCCAATCACCTCCCTGACCTTGCCACTTGCCCTGCCCCAAGCCGCCCTCCAGGTCTTGTTGGCAGTACCTAGACACAGATGTCATGGCTGGAGATGGAGGTACTTGGTGGTATCCTAACATTGTTTGTCTGAACCCAGTTTTTTGTATCCTAAGCTGGTTGTGTTTGAATGTCATGAATTTATTATTATTATAATCACGTTGTTTCCTTATTAGTCGCAAAATGTGCATGTAGTTTTGTCTAATTCCATCATTTCCAGTTTAAATGTCTATGGGTTTTGAGCCATTTCAAAGCAACATAGGGAAGGTTCTGTTCTTAAACTAGCTGCAGCACACTTTGTCATTAGCATTCATAAAAACATACATCAACATGTAATTGATTGATATTAAATCAAATGCAGGAAAAAAATATCCTTTGCTGTTTCTTGGATGACCTTATAGCCTTCTGCAGGCTGGCAGGAGTAGAGTGACAAGTTGTGCTTCCAAGAGGATTTAAAATTAAGACTTTGAGGAATAAAATGGGAGGCTATCACATGGATAAGTATTTGGTTAAAAATAAGAAACAAAAGGTTGGAATAAGTGGTCAGTCTTCACAGTAAGTTATATTGCAATCAAGGAGATGAGGTATTACAAAAGTCTCCAAAATTATGAGTAGTATTGGAGAAACTGTCCTTCAGGATCTGTTTCAGTATAAAAATGAAAGACACTGAGAGGAACTAGTTAATGGTATGTTCAGTATAAAAGAGAGTCACAGGGTTTGGTTCTTACCACGTAAACAAGTGGCAGACACCTTTGAAGTTCATGGAGTTCAAAAGGCACCTGAGCAAAACTCATGGAAGAAGAGCAACTGGGGGACATTAAACATCTTTATCCCCTCTGGGTCAGCAACTCCTTAATCCTCAAAGTGCTGGATGGTAGGAAAATGTTTGGAAAGTACAATTACATCTTTTTGCTCTTCTTTGGTTGTTGGGAACTGGCAGCGACAGGGTATGGACCCAGACAGCCCCTTGTTCTGACCAGCAATGCCAGCCTGCAAAGGGGGGGCTATAAGAGGAGCAGACAGAGAGGACCTGGTTTGTCAGGGTGCAGGACAGGCCAACTGAAAAGGAAGCAGGCCATCTGTCTTGGAGAAATGGCTCCTTTGAGGAATTAGCAGAGGCCCTTTGGACATCTAATGTAGGAGAGATTATTCTGGAATGAAAATAGAATGATATCTCACCTTTCCACAGAAGAATCACATGCTTTAAAAATAAAAAAGGTAAAATCAAGCAAGTTACCACAAAATATCTCCTTTAATGAGACTGACTCTGTCCTCTTTCAGAGCTTATACGAAAAAATCCAGTACTTCAGTCATGGCAGCAGTCTATTGGTTTTTTTTAGCATGATAGAAGTCTCCACCAGCTGCTTGTGCAGAGGACAACCTGTTTTGTGAATATTAGGCCATTTATTGTTACAAGCGTCATAAAGGCGAATTAAAAACAGTTGCTTAGAATTTTAATACTGTGTAAAGGAAGAGCAGAACTGTGGGAACTGATGAATGTTCAGAAGAGCATCATGTGCTTGCAGAGCAACAGCAAGTTCTTTTATAGTTTCTGTTTAAGTTGCTTTCAAGCTTTGCTTAAAATTCTTTGAGGTGTGAGTCACATACAATAGAAATGACAAATAGTTACTGGGGAAAGGTTCATTACAGAATGGGCTTCTAGCCAAATGCTACCCAGCCTTGTTAGATGGAGAGGAAACCAAAAACAGTAAGCAAAGGCCATCAAACCTGAAGGATAAGAGAAGAGACAGTCTCTCTGTCACTAAGTTGCTATCAGAAAATGTCTTTTCAGTATTAGAGTTAGGACTTCCAGATTTTTGGAAAAAAGCCTGTCATTAGGTATGGTAATTAATCCTTCTTCCAGCCTCCATCTATGTGCTGCTTCTCTGTCTAACCTGGGAGAGCAGGTAAGAAAACTTGTGACATGTTCATTGCCAGTGAAGAGAAATTGCAACTGGCCTGCCCAACACAGCAACAGTGAATAAAAGAATTCAGTTTTCTTTTTGGCCCAGCACATACGTAAGCATGTTCCTTCTTACCTTGCACAGGACTGCAGCTGCACACACTGCCCTCTGAAGTAAGGAAACAGTGATGCTCTGTTGCCTTTAATACTCAGGATTTAACAGTTAGTACAAACAACTGGGGAAGTAGGGGGGTGGAATTAGTAAGGCAATTGGGCAGATCAAGGCAGAAGGCTAAGCTATTTTAGCCTATTTTCATAACATACCTTACAACCTATGCAGATGGTTACCTGGGGCTATTGATCTGCATGGTCTCTTGTGCTTTCACACAGGAGAGAAGTATGTGTGAAGACTTTGCATGACAAGTGAACCTACTATCCTTCTAAACAAACTGCTAGTGTGTTAGTACTCATACAAATCAATCAGAAACCTTAAGGTTGAAAGAGACCGTTTAAGATCCTCTGGTCCAACCCATCTGGTCAAGCAGGGTCACCTAAAATAGGCTGCCCAGAAGTGCTTTGAGTCATCTTTTGGACCTCTTCAAGACTGGTGACTGCACTACCTCTCTGGGTAACCTGTTTGATCCCACTCAGTAAGTGCTCTCTTCTGGTCAGATTGCAGCTTGTTGTCCCATGTCACGGGTTTCTCTGTGTTTTGTGTGTGTTTAGTTGCAGTGCACTTGTTTTGTGTCTGGTTGTGCAGGTGTTTCAACTATAAACACTTATGACTGAGCTATATTTAGCTTTTGCATGCTTCCTCCTGCAATAAGTCAGCAGGTAACTGCTCTGCTGGCAGACAGCACAGGGGGTAGGTAGCCTGGAAAAAAGCAATCCAAGTTTTTATGCCAGGTACATAGCTTACCACTGCATTTCCAAACTTCTCTTGAACCATTCATTTGTATGCAAGTTGAGGTAGATATATGATACATATGATATTCTCAGTAGGAAATTTCTTTCCCCAGAAAGATGTCAGGTTAGTAAATAATGTTTTAGTTTCTTTCCTAGCTGAATATAAGGTACAAAAAAGTGATGGCTGTATCAGAAGTGAGTAGTGATATAAACACTTCTGCTTACTTGGTTTCCCCGTGTTGATAACAGAAGACCATGTTTATAATTGCACTCATGGCAAAATCAATGCAGTTTTACCTGGCATTATAATGTAATTTCTTGCTTAGGCTCACATTATATCATATCATGGCAAAATAGTCTTCCTGCTTTTCTCTGAGTATAAATCTGCTATAATTTGTGATGTCTCATGCATACTCACATTGATAGAAAAGTGCTGTCTTGTGAACTTGGTACCTTAAACCACTATGACACACAAAGAGCTTGAGAAATTCATCCACCTTTCTGAAGCCCCACATCAGCACCATCAGCCTTGGAACAAGAGCATGCTTTTCTCCTGAGTCATTCTATAGTGGCAAAATTCAGAGCATTCAACTATATTTTACTTAAGGCACAAAAAATGTCTTTCATGCCAGAAGCGTGGTATCAATTTTACCATCTGCAAGGAAAGTATTTAGAATATATATTGTCCTTTGGTTTGAAGGTCATGTGAAAGTAAAGTGGGTTTAGTGCCTCATTTATTTCTCAGGAACTGCAAGTTCCCTGTCCTCAAATATTCTAATGCAAACATGAAAATCAACTGTAAACCATTGCAGGATTTGAAGATGGTGCAAGTTTACTGAAAGATAGGAGAGAACTTTGCCAGCTTGTGGTGCCATTAAGTGGAAATGGTGAATAAAATTCCAGCAGGTTTCCTATATAAGTGAAATGAAATTAGGAGTACTGCAGGGCAGCAGGGTAGTGCAAGTGCCCAGGGTGCTCTACCTTTTCCTTTTGATATCTGGATAAACAATCAGAACCTTCAGGTCTGACAGGCAGCAGTACTGAACATGGAGTGAACTGAGTATTTTAACAAAACCATCCTGGATGGATGAATACAGGAATGGTCCAGCATTTCTAGAGTTTCTTTTAAAGCTTGGGAACCTTGCTTCTACTATTCAATCACACAGAGAAACTTCACTGCAAGGTTCTCCAAAATCAGACAGGGAGGTGTGTGAGGGGAAAGGGAACAACACAGTCCCATTCACTGGATTAGGCTGATTCTGATTCAGGTTGTAACTCTGCACATGAAGCCTTGATTTTGCCAAAGGAAGTGAGTAAGATCATGAAAAAAGAGCATGAGTAAGAGCTCAGTAAGAGCTGAGCAACAGCTGAACCCTCGGCTCCAACCAGATCAGCCCAAAAAACCCCTTCCATGCCAGCCCTGATGGTAAATGGGTTACACATTTGCTGAACCCTTGGCTGGCCACAGGCAGAGCCCCAGGTGACTTGAAGGAGTGTCCCCAGGTCCCAGTTGTTTCCACAAAAGCATTTGAAAGAACATACGGGTTTATTGCTTCTTTTACTCTTCTTCATTGCCCTTCCACTCCATGGGCAGTTTCTCTGACAGATCTCCTGGTGCTGTACACTGTCTGGAGAGAAGCATCACCTGGCTCTTCCCCCTCAGCATAGCACAGAGGCTTCACACCTTTGGAGGGGCTCTTGGGGGTACAAAAATCTCCATCTCCAGGAGTCCTTACGTTTTGTGACACGTTGTTTACTGAGACCTCCAGCAGATTCTCTGTGCTCTGTGATTTAAATGTTTTCTTCCTTAAATCTGAAGCTTCTGGCAGCACAGCTAGTCACAACTGAAGCCCCATTTTATTTTGGAACAAGTACGAGAACCAGCCCTTGTGCAGGCTATCTTGAAATACACAAGTGATGGATTTAAGCTTCTGTTTATCACTTGTTCCTTGGAACCCAGCAAATAGTTCAGGAAAATGGTTATTACTGTCTGAGAGCAGAAGATGAGAATGGGTGATTTAGCCAGGAGCTGTAAGAACTACAAGGAGGGAGTCATTAATTCTTCCAATATGTACTAATAGCAGAAAACTGAAGGTTACTTCATTTCTGGTGGTGGAGGAAAAATGAGGAAGACTATTGTAGTGGAAGAAAATGTAATAATTTTTGTATGAAACGGCCTTCATTTCAGTAACAAACCCTTATTTGTCTGCAATCATTCATGTGAAATTTTACTTTAAATCTTGTAAGTCACACATGTTAATAGTCTGGAAACTGCAGGTGTATTTCAAACCCCAGGATCCTGGGCTGGAGGTGCTCATGCAGAACTGGAAGATGACCAGAAATACCGATAAAGTAATTAAAGTATTGTTTAGTGTTTGTTTCCAAAGTTGTTTAGGTAACAGATGGATCTGCCTCCCATTACTGTGGCAGTTATCACTCTTTATAACAAAGCATTTGGGTGTTGGTGAATCTGTGGAAACTGACTGAAAGAAGAAATCTGTGTAAGAGTTTGCAACATAGCAAGCATTGACTTTGCTGTATTTATTGATGTTGAAAGGGGTTTCTACCCACAGAGGATGTATTTGACCTTAGCTCTTCTCTACCTAGTGACAAATACTTGGTTTAGTCCACAGTGCAGGAGGATGACATTAATTTTAATGTAAATAGTGCTGGCTTGAAGTATCTCAGCTTATCTTAATGCTAACCAAGAAGCTATCGTAATCCTACTTGAGCAGTGAAAGAAGAACATGAAAAGTTGTGCTCTTGGCAGAAGTATTTCCCCTCTGATCCAGCAGAATTGCTCCCTGTGAGCTGGGTCCTGCACACATTTCCATGATCAATGTACCCTTGTTGTGTGCATGTGGTTTTGACCTTCACTTGCCATGCACGAAGTAATTCCTGGTTTGTTTTTTTTTTCCCCTTCATCTTTACTTTTCATAGGAACGGAAAGGGTGATGTGAAGTTACAATGCTTTCTTCTGTGACTGTTGCTATAGTAATGCAACACTGTATGTACACATATTGCTGTCACTTTCTTCCCAAGCTCTACACTGACAGGGGATACAGGGCAGAGCTCACAACTCAGCTATTTTAACCCCTTTGCAGTTCCTGAAATTGGACCCTGCATCCTGCAGGGTCTCACTGGAATGGAGATTTGGGCATCTGGACACAGACACCGGGAGACAGATATGCCGTGATCACTGCTGATGTCCTAACAACCTGTGGAAGCACATCATAGCAGAAGCATCACTAATGCCTTCCAGGCCCTGTGCGCTTGCTCTGGCCTCACTTTCCTCCCTCATCTCTGCAACAGGCACCACCAAGTATATGAAGTCACCTGTTGTGAACACAGCTCTAGCAAACACTGCAACAGAAGCCACAATCTCCTTTATGCATTACTCTCAGAACAGTCAGGAAACAGATCTATTTTGTCTCTCTTTTTCCGTGATCTCTATTCACATATTCTATTCATAGTGATCTCTATTTTGATCATATTCTATGCACAGATTCAGTCAAGTTAGTTGCTGATATTTTAATCTTTTTTGCTTGATAAATATTGTCATGTTCAATGACACTCAATGGAAAATTACATGTATTAAACTTACACAGCAAAAAGGGATGTTAATCTTCAGTGATGTCTTTTGCTGCAAGCAGTTTTTCATAGGAAAATGAAAAGCTTGAGGAGTTTAGGTTAAAGGATTTTCCACAGAATTGTGAAAAATAAGAGGCAAACATTTCCTTAATGTATTCTCAACAAACAAAATCAAATGGACAAAAGCCCAAATCAGGAAAACTCTTTGGCAGAAAACTTTCAGGTACCTCTGGTGGTTGTCTCTACAAGGGGCCATACCGGCAGGCAAAGGTGATATAATTTATTAAATCAACTAATATGAATAATTAATAATGATGCCACCTACAAATCTTGACTCTCCTCTATTCTTTGACCATTACAGCTACAAAACCAGACTTATTTCATCATTATGGGAAATGTCCTCTATCTGTGTTTGATCTTCTCTCATTTCTCTTTTTGCCTCCCTCTTGCCTGTTTCTTGTCTCCTTCTGTCATTCCTGCATTTTCCTTGCTGCAGCACTGTTCATTCCCTCCCTAAAATGGATTTCACCAGAAACAGCTTGTTATCCCTTATTAAAATAATCAACAGTGAAATACCTCCATATTGCCCCTTAATGTAATAAATGGGCTTCAGATTTGGAGTCCCTAAAGAAAAACTCTTTTTTTTCAAGTCCACTGTTACAGACTGTCTTCAGACTCAGTTTATGAGGTGACTCCCATATCTGAATGGAATATATCCTCATGCCTACAAAATCCATAGATTTTTTATTTGTAAATCAAAGCTTGAATTCTGCAAACTGTACATTGCAAGTGGGACAGATTTCTCTTGCTGGTGTGACATTTGAGTCAGTGTATTAGGCACAAGAGAGGAATTGGGACATTATATTTCTAAATTTGGTTCAGTCCCCAAAATTCTAGGGATGTGTCATTCTGGTAAACAGTTCACATCTCTGCAAGTGCATTTCATCTCTTTACCTACTGCATGCTGTCTAGAAAATAAACAGCATTTTATGTAGGGGTTGGTAATCAGTGTTCTTTACTTGCAAAAGCATATCGGTTCTACAGGAGCATTTAGACACCTGTTCCACTGCCTTCTTGAATCAGGGTGCAAATGATAAACAGCTCTATTCTGCATACTCTTCTGTAAAATGCAGGCACGCAGAGGGGCTGCCCCTGTGGCTTTTGACATGCGCATACAAATTGCTCTACATCCTTGTGTGGTTTTCGTACAAATGCAGAAAGATAGGAAATATGTACAAAAGAAGCAAATGGAAAAATACTGCTTTTGTTTCTTTGTTTGTTTCTAATGATTGTACACCTCTGTTAATTTTGTTTGAGGAAATTTTCCTCAAGTATTTCCATACAAAAAAGTCAGTCATTGTATCACAAGAAAATCTGTGATGTTCCTTAGCAAATGCTAGATAGCACATATATGGGACAGCTCAGTCTGCCTGGCCTTATATCTCGTGCAATCATCTGTCATGAAAACGCTGTCTTTGTGTCCATAGGTCCCAATGCACTTCCTAGAATGTGAATTGAATTGTTGGTTTTTTTGTAAGTGAAATAAAACTACCAAGACTTCAACTTGCATTAAACCCCATTCTGTTTCTTCCTATTGACCCCGTATATATGCTTGTTTCACTGCAGCATGCAATATTTACGACAGTTCTTTGGGGACTGGCTTATCATTTGGTTCCAGAAAGTGTGAAGAGATCTGCATGGTCCAACATAATTTTTATCTGTTTATTCTTACTCCAGAATAAATAGCCTCATTCTGTAGATAAACCAAATCCTTTCAGAAAAATACTTTTGTTATTAAGTGAATCTGTTAAGAGAGACCTAGGAGAGAAATTTCCTCCTTGTGTGGAGCAATCGGGCAATATTTTTGCATGATGCACTTCAGAATCACACTTCTTGCATACTGATGAACTGAACTGCATTAAGGCGTATAATAATGTTGCGAAGGACTGCATTGCTTAATTAATCTACAAGCCTATATTAATTTGGCTGTCATCTTAAAAGAGCAGCTACAGCCCAATTGAAAAAGCTAAAATTTAAGAAGACTAAACCAAAATCTGCACCTTAATGCAGTCCTTACTGCATATCCTGAATTTTCCTGGTGTTGTTCTCTGCTGATTTCAATAGGAATTGTATTAAGGCTGCCAGGCAGGTGGGGATGTGCTAATGCATTGCAAAGTAATTCTATTCAAAGTACATGCAGCAGCAGCATCTGAAGAAGTAAGAAAGATCAGACCAAATCTTAATGACCTATTTGAATACCTATTCAGGTACATGTCTCACTTTCCTAGTTATAACTAGTGTTCTCCAAAGCGTCTATGGAACTGTGTAATGCATTTGCTCCAAAGGAGACATTCAAACAGCTTATTCAGCACCTTAATAGTCGCAAAGAGTTTCTGCTGAGGTTAGGTCATGTCAGATCTCAACACATAATTCTTTTAATGGGCATTGCTATTCATGCTTAAAGTAAAGTGGCATCTTTTATATCATGCTGCAGTTATTAAAAGGAGTTCTTTAACCTAATTGCTGTACTGCATTTTGGCAAACTCATCTGGGATGTTGCAGTCTAACTGATATCTTTGAGCTTAAGAAATTATGAAATAGTACCAGCTTAGCTATTTGGCTCATTTTGATATGCAGTTTTCCTCTCCTTTCTCCCTGAAAGCCTTCCTTACAGAAAAAGGATGAGTAAAGAGGAAAGGTGTAATGAAGAATTGCTTTCTCATCTCTGGAGTTTCTATACCTTTCTTCATGGTGTTCTGAAAATTGAAAGCTTATATTGATCTTATAGCTTGACATGATTTTAAAATGTCCCTTTTGTCCTTTATTATCCTCTTTCAGTAGTTCAATACCTTTATGGGAAGCTTATGAGTATGCAGTTTGTTACTATACATTCACCAAACTTGTAATTTTACCTCAATTTAATGGTTATACTGCCTTCATTCTTGTGACAGGGAATTCCTAGGATGCTTTAAATCCTTGGAATTGCATCACATTTAGAATCAAAGAAGCATAGAATAGTTAGGGTTGGAAAGGACCTTAAGATCACCTAGTTACAACACCCCTGCCATAAGCAGGGACACCTCGCACTAAACTGTGCCACCCAAGACTTCATCCAACCTGGCCTTGAACACTGCCATGGATGGAGCATTCACAACCTCCCTGGGCAACCCATTCTAGTGCCTCACCACCCTCACAGTAAAGAACTTCCTCCTTATATCCAATATAAACCTCCCCTGTTTAAGTTTGAACCCATTACCCCTTGTCCTGTCACTGCAGTCCCTAATGAAGAGTCCCTCCCCAGCATCCCTACAGGCCCCCTTCAGATACTGGAAGGCTGCTATGAGGTCTCCATGCAGCCTTCTCTTCCCCAGGCTGAACAGCCCCAACTTTCTCAGCCTGTCTTCGTATGGGAGATGCTCCAGTCCCCTGATCATCCTCGTGGCCTCCTCTGGACTTGTTCCAACAGCTCTGTGTCCTTTTGATGTTGAGGACACCAGAACTGCACACAATGCTCCAGGTGAGGTCTCACGAGAACAGAGCAGAGGGGCAGGATCACCTCCTTTGACCTGCTGGTCATGTTCCTTTTGATGCAGCCCAGGATATGGTTGCTTTCTGGGCTGCAAGCGCGCGCTGCAGTTGGTTCATGTTCATGTTCTCATCAACCAACACCCCCAAGTCCTTCTCTGCAGGGCTGCTCTGAATCTCTTCTCTGCCCAACCTGTAGCTGTGCCTGGGATTGCTCTGACCCAGATGTAGGACCTTGCACTTGTCATGGTTAAACTTCATGAGGTTGGCATCAGCCCACCTCACAAGCGTGTCAAGGTTCCTCTGGATGGCATTCCTTCCCTCCAGTGTATCCATCGAACCACACAGCTTGGTGTCATCGGCAAACTTGCAGAGGGCACACTCAATCCCACTGTCCATGTCAGTGACAAAGATGTTGAACAAGACCGGTATCAACACCAATCCCTGAGGGACACCACTTGTCCAGCTGGAAGCCAGTGACAAGCGGTTCACCACTTCAGACAATTTTGCAGGTCTGCTGGAAATTATAAAACTTAAAATTCTCATTTAAGTAAGTCCAAGCACTTCTAGATTCTTCAGCAAGTATAGTACCTCCAGAATAATCTTCCATTAGTAATCAAGATCTCAGGGTTTTAAGCTTGAATAGTTGTTCCATATTTTAAAGCTTTTGAAAGTGTGGCTCTGGCTGTCATCTCTTTGAATTTGGCAAAACAAAACAAAGAAAAATTGTTCCCATTTCTAAAAAGTCTTTCTATTCCTCTTCTATTTCTATCTTCTTGACATAAGAAACTGATATTATCTTATAAAAACCCAACAAGCAAACAGAAAAAGAGCATGCAAGATATTCCATTTGTATAAGACTAAAAGTAACTAATTAACAAGCTGCTATTTGCAGGTTGCACTCAATTTGCAAATTAAGATCTCTTACATATTTTTATGAAGCCAATGTTCTCTGCTAATATATTTTTTCTAAACAAATCATAAAAGAGTATGATATGGAAAGTAGCAACAAAATGCATCATAAAAGCTAAATTTTCAAGTCTTTATGTATCAATGAGTTTTATAGGGAAATGAAATGTTACCTTCACAATACTTAGCCTGTCCTAGTGTAATGCAAAGCTAAAACTTTGCGGAGTTAGCTAGAATAAAACAATAATTAAAAAATAATGTAAATGCAAGTTACTATAATGCACAAGCATCAGAATATGTTAGTACAGGATTATAGAAATGTAAAACTGGGAGAATGCCAAGAGCTTATATTTTGTAGTAAACAGCCCACAGTCTGATACCAAACCACGGAACACTGTAACAGAAAGGTCCCAGTTCCTTGCTAAAGAGAGATTTTCCCAAATTGTACCTGTGGACTTGCTATATACTTTTCAGTGCTTCAGCAGAACCCTTCGGTGCAGCACATTGCTGATGTAGCAACCTAAATCTCTGTCTTGCAATGTAGTCACGACAAACATGAATTTGCTGTAGGGAACACCCAAGTTGCAAACACTTTGGATGCTAATGTAGCAGGGTGCTATATTGAATGCTCTTTCTGATCACATTATCAAATGGCATATGAGGATGAGGAGTAGATGGTATGATGGACCATGAAAAACTGCATGGTGCTTCAAGAGTGATTGTTGCTAGTCCTAGAGGGTGGGGAGAAATTGAGATGTAGGTTTCTCAGAGTATCAGGTAATCTTTTCTAGCATTTCTTGTATCCAAATTATGTGACCAGTATTTTGCCTAGAATTGTACACTGGTGATTAATTTCTTTACAATATTCATAGATGTGAGTTGCCAGTCACATCTATAGCTAGTATTTTAGGGTCTCAATGTGAACTGAGACAGCACTGAAACCTTGGAGGAACTTCCTGAATATGGAGCTATGCTCTCCTTGCCTTTTTTGGTCCTGAACTTGTTGCATATACCGAATACCTTCTGAGTTGACTGATCAAACGTTTTTATACAATTACCAGGTAAATTTGTGTGCACCCTTTGCATTACCAGCTCCTTGTTCTTTAGTTTGTCAGACTTAGCTCTGATAATTTAGGAGAGCTATTCCAGGCTGCTTTCTGAGAGCTTGAAAGCTGCAACAATTCACAGTTTGGAAAAAAATTAAGATCTTCTAAAGGTCTTCACTAATAATTAAAACCAACAGAATATAAATATAGAAGAATCAATTACTTGTCGTGTTAGATTCTTTTGTTTTACTAACTCAAAATTAATTTGGTCCATGATTATCTTATTGCTTCTGTCCATAAGGTGTAAGCTTGACAGTTCCAAATTCCTTGAAAACTCATTTTAAGCAACTTAAACTTTCCAGCTGATGATTTTGTTATTATCTGTAGCTACCCTTAGAGTTTCGAGATTTTCTAGTGAATGGGTGTCCTGGGTTCAGCACTTGCAGTCAGTTTTTCTTCTCTTTAGTAGCTGTGTTTTGACTTA
>NDXB01015373.1:0-119001 GCA_002631895.1 Agapornis roseicollis | reverse complement strand
ACCTCAATTTCCCAATTCCCCAAGTTTAATTTTTATTTTTTTGTTTTTTTTTTTTTTTTTTTTTCCAGAATAACCTATAAACAGTTTCTCTTCTTAGTCTGGAGAAGAAAAGGCTCTCTACAACTACCTGAAAAGAGGTTGTATTGAGGTGGGGTCGGTCTCTTTTCCTAAGTAGCAAGTGATAGGACAAGAGGAAACAGCCTCAAGCTGCACCAGGGGAGGTTTAGACTGAATATTAGGAGTAATTTCTCCTCCAAAGGGTGGTCAGGCATTGGAACAGGCTGCCCAGGGCAGCAGCGGAATCACTGTCCCTGAGAGCATTCACAAATCTTACAGATGAGGCCCTTAGTGACATAGTTTAGTGGTGGCCTTTGCAGTGCTTGGGAATGGTTGGACTGGATGATCTTAAAAATCTTTTCCAACTTGTATGATTCTGTGATTTCTTAGGGTTAGTAAAAAATCTCCCTAACTTGAATTTTGAAATGTTTTGTATAACGCTGCATTTACATTTACACAAAACATTAAGTTAGGGAAAGCTTGGCTGGCTTACCCATGCAGGTGGGCATCCACTGAGAATCAGTGCACATTGTCAAGTAAATGATACCTAAGGTAAAAATAAATAAAGTAGGAATTGTTTGGCCACCTTGCCTGGAGAAAATATACACTTTTAGCTGTAGTATTGCTTCATATGCGTAGGGATTTTTCTCACAAAATTCTTCGTTTCAGTCAGGATATTGGGTAGATTATTACCCAAACTTCAGGAAGGACAGGATCAGAAGTAAATTTTATATGCAAATTTGAGAGGTTCACCAAGTATTCTTGATAATGACTGAAGTGATTTTATAATCAGTACATTTCGTGCTTTACCTCTGAATATATGTTTATGCATTTGTTATACTCTCAGCAAATACCATAACCACACAGTTATTCATGTGACTCATAGGTCTTTGAATTGCAGGACAAACTTGTTTAGCCATGCTGAGGGTTCAATAGCATGTTAACACACTGACTGATGATGTTCTGTTTATATATAGAATCATTGCAACAGTTACCTTTCAAATGAGAATATAAGAATCTAACATTAAATAACCAAAAAGTGAATGTAAAAAGGAGGTCTATAAAAATTGGTTAGATTACAAGTATTTCAACATATTTTAGTTGCCTCTGATTCTTCAAATAATACAAATCCCTAACATCCAAACAGAAAATACAAACCAGTTTTAAAAGTCTCACATGGATTACGAGGAGCTAGGAACAAATAAAGTAATAAATAGATAGGTAAACACACTGGGGTTTATTTTTTTGTTTGAAGAGCTTTTTATTTTTTTCAAAGAGTTCAATTGCTAAAAGCAGTAAACTGGTAAATAAAAACCAGTAAATGTGTTAGCCTGATTCTCCACACAGTTCTGTGAATCACATTTTTAAGAACTACTCATTGCTCATTTTACTAAGAATACTTCACACTTCTATGAAAAACCTCATTAAAGTTAAGAGTCTGTTAAGAGTTCTTTGCTGGTAGAGAATATAATCCTTAAATTCAGCAAAAAAAACTGAAGGTCAATAAACTTAAATATGGGTGTGCTAATCTATTCAAATTAATGAAATGTCCAATTCTCCCTTACATGTAATTCTGTTTTCATTCTACGTTCAAACCATTTGTAGTCCTTTTTTATTGGGACTGTATATTCGATTTCCTGTCCCCATTGTGATGAAGGAGTGACTGAAGGATAAAAGCTAAATGACAGAATAATATTGGAGTGAGAAAACTTTTCTTAATTCTATATAAGAGGATATGGGAAAAGAGACAGTCTTCAGAGTCTTTGGGAAGTTCCTTTCTTCCCACCTTTGAAACTACATATTCTGTTGTTCAGCACATAGACTTTTAAAATATTTTTTTCCTAGTAAATGGCCTTGTCTTTAGTTTGTCCTCTGAATATTGTAAGGCAAGACTGGCTAGCTTGCAGATTGCATGGGATGTTCAAATATTTCACCTAATCTTTGAGAAATAGTAATTGTTTACTTCCAGCTAAGGCTGTAGTCCTTTTCTAAATTTCAGTTTAGTTTCAAGTAATGCAAACAGATACAAAATACTTGTGCGCTTCTCTTTCAGCTCCTGGGAAAAATATTAAGATGTCTGCAAATATCTCATGCCATTTCTTGAAGCATGATTCTGCTGATTCTCTTCATGACACTTGATATCACTGCCATAACTTGTGTGCCTAAACTCTTTGTTTTCATATTTTTTGTGAGAATGTATTATTTTCATTTAAAATTGAATTTTGCATGAATTATCTAAAATTTAAAACACATATATATAACTTGAGCAAATGATACACATATTCCTATAGATAAAGCTGACTTTGCATGAGTGTTACACATGTATGAATCTTTAAGGTGAAGAAAGTGTAATGCTGATTTGCAGTGAGTTTTATAGGATATCATATCAAGGTTAAAACTGACAAGTTTACAGTTTCCTACCTGTGTGTTCAAAACCTTTCTTTGAAATGGCTGGAGTTTATTTGGCTACATTCCATTTTATCCAGGCCTTCAGCACTATTTTAGCTTTCTTAGAAGCCTGTAGTTTGTGAAGCTTGTCAATCATGTTCTAATTGATACAGTTCTGCAAGACATTGGTTCATTTTCCCATCCTACTTAGTTCCCCAAAATAGAATCATACGTGTCTATAACATTTACTTTCATGAGTTTTTAGCCAAGTTTCAAAAATATACATGTAGCAAATATTTTAAAGAAGTAACAGTTTAGGATTAGAAAGGAACAGAAGTTGGACTACAGATCTAATGTATCCATAATGCTATGTGAAAGTATTGTCAAAATATGAAAACCGGTAAGAACAAAAAATCCTTGCTGCCTCAGTGACATTTTTCAGTACTTAAACTATCTTTGGCATGTTTTCCCAAACATTCAGTTTGGGAATCAAGGCGGAATTACAACCACCATTAACTTTTGCATTCAGAAATGAAAGCGACCTCTCTTCATGAGCATTCCTGATCATGCAAGATAAAAGTACTGACTTGGGTCCACTGAACTGAAAATCAGAAAGGACATAGAAAGGCTGATAAACATGCACCTATCCATTTATACCACAAGTCATAAAACTCTATCAAAAAGTATCAGTGAGATGCAAGTCTTTAATCAGTCTGTGTGGTATCAACAAAGGATTTTACCCAACTAATAAACTTAGTAGCTAAAATAAGAATGTTGCCTTGAGCTTTGCAAAAAGTAGCATGATGGCAAATAAGTAAAAAATTAAGTGATTTTTTTTATTTTTTTTTTCCCAGGCAATCCAAGGAACATTTTGTTTTGATTCCACTTGCTTTTTGTCCCATTTACTCTTGTCAGGAATACAATCGTGGACATGTGTTTTCAGATGTTCTCAGACTTTATTTGCTAGTAGGAGTGGCATGTGGTTTATAGAAAAAGGAAGATCAGATGCTTTTCAGATGTGGTTCTTACAATGCTAAAAGAAAAAAAAATAATTTATTTTCTTCTGGTCCCCATGTCCTCTGTTTGTAAAACATCAGCATGTATACAGAAGCCAGCTATTTGTCCCCAGTATTATGTTTTACTCCAGTTTGCCCAAAGACAAAGTAGTGGAACAGGTAATAATTTCTGTAGAATGAACTTGAGCTAAAATAAAACAGTTTATCTTGGGTTTTCCATATATATGAAATCAAAACTAATCCTCTTAAGTATCTCCAGAAATTATTAAAGAAAAGGTCTCAGAACTATTCACAGAGTCATAGAATGGATTGGGTTGAAAACCAATTTAAGATCATACAGTTCCAGTCCCTGGCCACGAGCAGGGATGCCTCACACTCTTGCTGAAGGCTCTGTCCAACCTGGCCTTTGGGCAACCTGTGATAGCACCTCACCACCCTCACAGTGAAGAAATTAATATACAGAAATTCTCCCTTATCTATGCATAAAAAGGTAACAGAAGCCTATTTCAAAACATTTCTGGTATTTTTGCCAGGTCAATGAGTATGATATGCAGCAGAGCAAAAGTATAACACCACAGTTAATTCACTGATTTTTGTCTGTGTTTATAGCCACACAAGCAGCGTTTACATTTAAACTATGAAAATAATGATAAGAGTTTATATTATCTACAGTTAACTAAAGGGCTCTATGACCAAACAAACAAAACCCTCAAACCCACTAAAAACTAATGGGCTATCGGTTTATTCTCTACTAGATGCTCTCTATAGCACTCCCTTAAAGCGTTTGGCCTCACTAAAAGAAAAGGAAGAAAGGAATAGATGAAAAAGGTGAAAAAAACAGGAAAAAGAAAAAAATGGTCAGAAAAAACACACAAAAATTTAAAAAGAAAAAAAAGACAAAAGAAGAAAAAAAGAGCATGGAAAAAAAAGGAAGAACAATGAGAAAAAAAAGTAAGAAAAAGTCATGTACAGTTCAACAAACCTAATTTGTAGGAGTGGTGGGAATGCATGCAAAGGAAAATTCCTAACAGCAAATTCTGGAGTTCACAAAGAATTAGGTCTTTGGTACAAGATTGAAAGTGACTTTCTTATTAACAGCTACATACTTGAAGTATTCCAGGAGCATTGCATTCTGAAATACCTACCATGGTCAATTTTCTTGTAGCTAATTCTAAATTTCATTAATTCTAGCTAGAACAGTATCCGCTAATATGACCAAAAAAAAAAATGTTTCTTTTAATCTCTGAAATGTTATATTCTTTTCTGTATCATCTGATGACAATGATAAAGCTACAATATAGTATTTTAAAAGCAGAGACTTGGCACTACATTTCTTTGCAAACATCTCATTAAGTAGCTACACAAGGTTACAAAGCAGTGTTCACATTGTTTTCAATGCCTTGCAAGGGACATTTGTATTCTATCAGCAGTGTCTGGAAAAGATAAAGCCCAAAATGTAATAAATACTTTCTCATGTTTATAGATTTCCCAGCTATAATTACAATAATGACTCTTGACTGATCAAAGTATCAACAAAGAGACAACCAGATGAAGCTCAGCTGTAGTGTCAGCTGGGAAGTTTTTCTGGCTTATACTGAAGTCTATGGAAGCTTTCATACAACCTGCATGACACAAACACATTAAAATTAAAAATCGTTGAAAGTCTAGAATTAGGTACTGTAACAGAACTACAAACCCATAGGCTGATAAAGCATAACAGTGAATTAAGCTTGTTCTTCTATACTTTATCTGTCCTTAGCCTTTTATCTATACTTGCAAGAAAGACCATATAAAGAAAATGTCAGATGAGGTTGCAGAGAAAATTGACATGATGCTCAAAAAGGACCATCTGGTCCATAAAGTTCATGATGCTAATTCTCTTTCTGCTGGCCTTCTGCAGTCCTATGATTACATCAGCTGTCATATAAGGAAAAAAGACAGAATGCTTATACTTTATAGTTAGAAGAGAAAAAAAATAGCTTAAAGCAGTATTGACTAATGTATCAAAGGAACCCAAAATGTTTATAAAAAAATTTGGAATGACTAAGACAGAAAACACTGCAAATATGATGGGAAAATTTAAACTAAATTCTTGGTCAGATCATAGAGAAAACCAGTTTCTTGGAGAATATTAGGTGGGGCTGAACAGAGGAGGAATTCTGACATATATAAGACCACTTGTTGATTTAATTTTTTCATTACTCATTTAACCTTAATCTTACTACTAATATTACTACTACTTCCAAGAAATTAATTTCCTAGGGTCTTCAAGCCTTTTGCCCAGCTATGACAACTGTATCTGCTTCATCAGATGTCCTGGTTTTGGCTTAGATATTTAATTTTCTTCATGGTATCTAGTATGGGGCAATGTTTTGTATTTGTGCTGGAGACAGTGTTGATAATGCAGAGATTTTTTTGCTATTGCTGAGCAGTGCTTACACAGTCAGTGCCTTTTCTGCTTGTCATACCACCACACAAGGAGTTGGGAAGAGGACACAGGCAGGATGTGTATCACCTACCCATTGTGTACAAACTCACCCAGTTATCTGCCCTCTAATCATCTCATGTTCTTCCCAGTTCTCTCCTTTTTGTTCTTTCCTATCTCTCTCCAGATTATGAGTCCAGAGTCCAGAATGGATTCTCTATTTTTATTTCCTAAATACCTGATTTGCCTCCACATTCTGAGGACACGTTTCTTACCATAAATGCACTCAAAACCTTTTCTGCCATGTCTGCCAAGCCACAGCTCATAAACAGAAAATGAGATGTGGTACGCAGTGAAGAAATCGGATAAGCATTTTTCTTTAGTATGTTTGCTTACATTATGCTGCATAGTACCAATTTTATTAAAATAAACTGTACACTCCTTTGGCCCATCTGTTTCTTAACTCAGCATTTTTTTCATTCCTGCAACAGCCAAATCATAATCTAATGGTCATGCTAAGAAAAACCCACAGGCACTGCTGGTTGCCTCTAATCTGTGTTTGTTATAGTCGAAGGTACATGACATAAACTGAGCAAAAGCTAAGCAAATGCACTATTTAATATGCAGATGTTTGTTACTTCTTTCTTTGATAGCCAACTTTTAAAAAAGTTATATTTTACAGTTCACAGTTTTGTTTTTTATACCCCAAATACAGTCACAGACAGTGCTGTTTTATGTAGGTAAGATTTTCGGAACACTCAAAGAGGAATTTGGTGCCAAATTCTTAAATCACTCTGAAGTGATAACTTTTTTCCCATTTGAATTCATTACTTTTTTTAATATTATAAACATGCAAATTGAACAAAGTAATTTATAAGAACTACTAGTGTCCAGGTAGAAGAGTGCATTAGTTTAGTGCAAAGAATTTCTAAGTTTACCAGAATTAAAAGATCTATTTGATCACTCAGTAATAGGACTTGTGTTCATAGTCCTGAAAAGTATCTTAAAAGGTAACTCAATCCAGTGTTTTAAAACTGCAGACTCATAAGAATTTTCCAGTATTGATATGGAGTTAACTTAAATATAGTGAACAGTTGACAGAGTGAACTTAAACCTGCTGGCATTAAGGTAACTGCTGGCATGCTCAGTTCTTCCTGTGGAAGAAGGCCCATAGATGAAAACCCTAATCTAGTGCAGCTCCTGCCCCTTTCTAACTCAAAAGGTACAACACTGATGTTTGGTGCAGTCATTTTATATACCACATGGAAACTTCACACCTCCCACTACTTCTAACGCAACATGTTATAGCAGATTCATTTTTAACACAGTTTAACACAACATCTGAAACTCTTTAACAAATCTTAGGATCCCTGCTTTATACAGAGATTGTCTTCAAACAAAATCTGCTTTTCACCTGTGATTGGAAATGGGTAATAAGGGTACTGTGCAAGGAAAACAGAATGTACCTTGGAAACAGAATTCTCTTGCCTTCCCAGCAGCTGCAGTTTTTCCAGAGAATTAAAGCTGTCTTTGTTAACCACATTCACACTTTTAACATGAAACAATGCACAAAATTTCTGCTGTTAAATTTATGGTTGAAGCGTGCAGCACTAGAAAATGTACAAGTGTTATGTACAAACTACAGTGCACTCTGCTAACATGGTTTTTCTTTTAAGCACAAAGAATAAAGTTCAAAGTGGGAACAGCTTTCAAAATGTGACATGCCATGAACTCAGCTAAACCAATTACTTGTCCACTTTACAATGTGTGCAATATGTTACACTGCAAGCAGAAAAGATTACCCAGAAAAACACAGTCAAATAATAAAATGCATTTACCCAATTCTTGTAGAAGGGATATAGCGTTTAAATCATGGAATCAGGAACATCTCAGACTAAACAATGTCATCTAACGCTCTGCCCAACATGGCCTCCAGGAATGGAGCATTCAGCACTTCTCTGGGCAACCTGTTCCAGCTCCACACCACCCTCACTAGATTCAGACGCACTTAGGCTTTGTCAGAAGTTTAGAAAGAAAAGGGATCTATTCTGAGCCTTGTGACTCAATTGGAGAATTTTCTTATTCCCCATATTTCTTCAATTAGACATGAACTGTTGTCCACGTCTAGACGAGGATTGGATTCTGAGACACCTAGGCCATCAGGAGTTTAGAAAGCAAGAGGATCCCTTTTCACTTTCAATCTCTCTACAAATAATTTTAGCTTGATTCCACCTCAATTTTCCTTTATACCTTCCATTAGACACAAACCTTTGGCAAAGTCTAAAGAGTATGTCCAGTCCCACCTAGGCTCTGTCGGGTGTTTAGAAAGTAAGAGGGTCCATTCTGAACCTGATGACTCAACAGGAGGGTCTTTCTTACCCTTTGTGCCTTTGGTCTCTGTATCACCATCTTCAGCTTGACTTTACCTCTATTTTCCTTTCAATACTTCATCCATGCATGATGCTAATCACAAGCCCAAACTACTGCCTGTGGCAGTCTGATTTCTTTCTGATTAGTAAGTGTCAATCCCCTTAGCAAATTCAGCTATAAGAATACATCTGTATGAAACTTTTATTTCACTCTATTCATTATGACTGAAGACATACTCAATTTGGCGTCTTAGAAAATGAATCACTATTGTAATAATCTAGTGCATTCTGCTTTCCTTCCATTCATGTCCTTTTCCTCACAAATGATCTAATCTTTAATTTGATGGTATCAAAGTTATGTACACTTACTTCCAGGTCAGTATCATAAATAAATGCAGTTGTAAACATTTTGTTTGTGCCCATGACTCAGATCCTACAAATGGATCCAAAAAATCCTTAAAAAAATAGCATAGAACTGTAACATCTCCATGATGTAGTTAAAATTTAGCAAAACCATGAGGGTTATGGACTACATAAACCACTGCAACTTTGGAACATTAAAGTTACTTCTTACCTGAAAGGAACACCTTCCTCTCTTCCACATACGGAAGAGCTGTTGAATGACAGCAGCTTAAGGAAAGAAACAAGAAACATTAAACCAATTCTCCAGAGCCATTCAAGCAGAGAATACTATCATGCAATACCTTTTTTTTTTTGGGGGGGGAAGGGGGGAAGGAGAATGTTAATTTTATTTTCTAATGTGAGTAAAGTACAATCCCAATAGTGTTGCAGTTATATTTACTTGCCCTGTAATATCACTGCTTTCTATTTTGTACATATTTCCTCCAAAATATCTTCCAGTTAATTCATCCTTGTCCTTCTTAAATGGACCTTGCTAGGAACACTGGCAAAGAAAAAGCCTTTAATAATGATCTAAGCAAACTATTAAAAAACAACCAAACAAACCACAATGTGTTCAGAAAAAAAAAATCTTAGAGACAAAATGCTTTTGTTTTTCCAAATTGTCTCTTAGGAATAGAGGTAATGAATCCCATATTAGTGTTTACCTGTAAACTGCCTTAATTGCTCTCACAAAGTAACTGTGAAGCTGCCTTTCCCTTATCTTGAAGAGTGTTGTCAGAATGGTGCTGATATTATTAATCTTCTAAACTCTAATGCTATTTTTCTGTACCTTTAAAATGCACTTTCATTTATGAGATGCCACTAATTCAGCTAACTGCAGCTCATGTTAGACTTCATGACTGACTGCCTCAAAACCAGCAAAATGCAACTGAGTTATAAACAACTTGTTCTAAAAAGAAGTGTTTTTCTAGTACCTTAAATTTTCTGTTATCCAACAGCACATCCCACCTCTGTATGCCAGCATGCAGAAATTGTTTTATAGCTTTCATCCTGCACATAGCCCATTCGATAGCGCACAAAAGGTACTGTCCTCTGTGCAGTTCCAGCAATGACCTGCTTACACTTCTGATTCACTGGCTAGAATCATAGAATCATAGAATGGTTTGGGTTGGAAGGGAACTTAAGATTGTTTAGTTTAAACCCCCCTGCCATGTGTAAGAGCAAAACCAGAAACATGCACAAACATTGTTCAGCTATTTCCATAGCAAAAAGCATTGTGGTTAGAGACATATAGCTAAAATTTCACAATAATCACAAAATAATGTCATCTATATTTTTAACAAGAAACGTAATTTAGTAGTATATGACACGAAACACTCAAATTTAGAAAGTTATTGTTCAACTTTGCATGCTCTTCATCCAATATATCATCTACACCCTTAGCCACTTCATAGAGCCTGCAGGATATTTTGTGAGAAAAAATGTATTTATATATTGTGAAATACTATTTTTGTTATCAAATAAGCAGATAAAACCCATTAAAAAAAAAGACACAAGGACTGTCTGTGCAGTCTATCCCTATGCTGACTAATACATGAAATACGTGACCAAAACAAAACCCACTCTTATTACTTCCCCCTTCTGCCTTTATTCACAAAGTCCTCTGTCTGTGACCTGGTACACTGGCACAACACCAAGAACTTCGCATACCATTTTGTCAGTCCATCATGCTCACATATCACAATATCAGAACCCAGTGTTCTTCAGGGTTTGCTGAATTTGTTCATTTACCATGGCCCTTTTCTTTACCACTAGATATTGATCTTGCCTGTTCACTAGCTCTTACGTTTCTGGCTGTTAATACAAGTCTGTTTGAATCTCATTCAACTTGTATGCACAGATGTGTTAGATCCTTTCCAGCAGAGCTGCTACAGAGCCAGTCAATTATTAGCACCTCAGTCTGATGGTTTCCATTTTGACACTTGGATGCACACATAGACATACATAGTGTCTGCCAGAAAACTGCCCCAACAGCCTCTTGGTCAGGAAAAAAAAACCCAAACAAATTATATTTTATGGCCCTGACTTAGGATAGTTTTAAACTAATTACTTAAGAGGATTTTTTTCCTATTTTTTATTACTATACCAGAATTTAATGACTATATAAAAAATTATATCTGGTGTTCCTTGTCAAATCACAATTATAAAATCAAGAGGAAAAAAAAGTAGTTTTATAAAGAACACTTGTAGGAAAAGACCATTCCAACATTCTGTCCAAGGATGATAACTACTGGAGAAGGCTAATATGGATTTTAACTGAAAATAAAATGGACCAGACACAGATACAGTGGACACAATGAAGGGCCAAGTTCTATTGGCATCAGCCCGATTAGACTGTACCTGTTAACATTTACAGAACTTTTAAGTCACTACTGAGCTGAAAGTAGACCCAAGTATGTGTCTACTATATGAGCATGTTAAAATAAAAATCTAATAAAATAGGTAATAGTATAAATAATAAAATACTGACAATTTTGAAAATCAAGCAACTGAATCAGTATAAAAACTACTATGCTGGTACTTCTGATCATGTCCTGCATATTTACAATCCTGTAGCACAGCTTAATGTAATTCAATTTCAAAGAAATAAATGGGCACACACTTATGGTCTAAGGAGGAGAAAATTGTCTCTATCACACAATTCACCATGTTGCCATATGCTGTTCATATTGGCTGCATGTACATCACTGTGTCATGAGGGAGGATGCCTTCACTTTTTATACTGTTGCAAGTAAATTACTAATAGAATTCGCAGTGTTTCCAGAAGAGGTAGAATGCAGACAATCAGCAAAGAAATAGAACAAGAGGCTACAGTAATATTAGGAAAAGATTAATTGAATTATTATTTTAGGTCTATTTCTATTATACATAGGGAAACTAAAAATCATGTTACATGCTGATTTTGGCTCTCTGCTTTTGGCAAGTTCTATATTCTCTAAAGAGCAGAAAATCTGGCAGTGACTTCGAAAGTTTCTCATGAACACCTTAGTTTAGGACATATGCAAGTAATATTTACTGTCATTTTAATTACAATTTATCACTGACTTGCTACAATAGGTAGAAAATCATCATAACATGCATCTTTCTAAATAGGATTTTGCAGCTGTGTTATAAAACTGTCAGCCTCTTTTCGACTTGAAGTCAGACACAGTAAAAACTTTGCAGCTGATTTACTAATAATATTACATGTTGAGTGCGAATTCAGGTGAGAATGAATGGTATTTTCTGTCAGTAAAAACACATCATAGTCAATGGCGTATTATAGCACCACATGTATATAATTAGCTCTTCCGCCTTCCAAGAAATATAAATTATGTTGCATGGCCCTTCTTTAGTTTACTTTGGTTGTCTTATCATAGCATTACAGAGTAGTTTGGGTTGGAAACAACCTTAACATCATGCAGTTTGATGGGCGGGGATGCCTCACACTGGACCATGTTGCCCAAGGCTCTGTCCAACCTGGCCTTGAACAATGCCAGGGATGGAACATTCATCACTTGTTTCGACACCCTGTGCCAGCTCCTCACCACCCTCACAGGGAAGAACGTCTTCCTTAGATCTAACCTGAACTTCCCCTGTTTCAGTTTGAACCCATCATCCCTTGTCCTGTCACTACAGTCCCTGATGAAGAGCCCCTCTCCAGCATCCGTGTAGTCCCCTTCAGACACTTGGAAGCTGCTCTGAGGACTCCACACAGCTTCTCTCCTCCAGGCTGAACAGCCCCAATGTTCTCAGCCTGCCTTCCTATGGGAGGTACTCCAGTCCCTGATCATTCTTGTGGCCTCCTCTGAACTTGCTCCATGTCCTTCTTATGTTAAGGACATAAGAACTGCACACAGCAGCTTGATCAGTGAGATCAAATAAAGTTTATTGGTGTAAAACTCAAAGATTAAATAATCAGAACTACCAACTGCAGCCATAGCCTGATTAAAAACCCCATACAATATTTGACCTAAACATCATTTAGGTAGTTTGAATAGCTTCTCTTTAAAACTGGCAATGCTCTAAATCATTAAAAAGTCCTAGCAAAAGTCATATTACTTTACTTTTTTGCACATTCCTCAACAGGATGAGATTGGTAAAAATATGCTTTTATTATAAAATGCAAGTCCTAAGAGCCTGAAGATTTGATTCCATGTCATTAGGTATATATCATCAAAATTCATTCAAAAAAAAAATTGTCTCAGAAAATAGTCTCAAAACCAGACAGTTTTTTGCATCCCTGCAATGGAAGAAGCACAATGGTAAAGCTAGTTTGCTAAGGTTTTCTGCCGTAAAGACAGTGTGAAAATGTACAGCCTCACTGAAAGCCCTAGGGCAGTAGTAACAAAAAACAAAAAAAAAAAGCGATCACTCAAGCAAAAGCAGAGCCTCCAACACAACCTTCCTTTGAGCTGTCTCCCGACCTTGGAGCTGTCACAGGACTTCCTGACAGTTCTGAATCTCAGTCCCTAATTCAAAGAAAGAAGATGATCTAGACTATGATCATCTAGACAAGATGATCTTTTTATATGTAAAGATTATCGGATTAAGACCAGTTATACTCAAAACAGGTAGTTCCCTAGACAAACTGAGTGGCAGATGAATGGGGCAACTTTTCTAGCACAGCTTTCTACCACAGCTTCTGTTTCCTGTGGTGTATGCCTGCATGAGTCTACAAAAGGGAAAGAATAAACCTTCCCAGTGTGTCTTTCAAGTCTCACTGGGAAGATGGAGGTATTTTGTGTTACACACATCTTAACAAACTGAACATGTAAAACGTTAGTGACGAAAACTGACATATTTGAAAAATCAATTTTCAGAGCACAACTGTATTCAAAGGAGAAGGAGTTAATAAGTTTTGTTTATGGGCTGCTCCATGTACTCATTTATACTGCAAGCAGGAGTTATTGCTGTTGGTGTGGCCAAACTGTCCTTTGCTATTCATGCTGATGAAATTTATTCCAGCACACAGGCTCCCCACAAGGACATATACACCATTTCAAGCACTATGTAGGACTTCAGTTTGTGGTTTAGAAGGACAAGGGAGAGCCTTCTTTGTGGGCCCCATGTGAGATGATGAATTTCATCCTGGATTGTAAACACATTTTTGAACAGAAAGCATCTGCACATTATATTGAGCTAGTGACAGGGTTTCTGCTAACTGCTTGGAAACATATAACTGGTGTTGGCAGGCAAAACATGGAAGCCATAATGAAAACTAGGTATGCTTGCAAAAGATACAAATAATTTCAGATGCAAGTAATAGCTGTTCCACATTATCAGCATCTAGCATCAATTATTATTTACAAACTCCCTCCAAACTTACTGATACTTAAATTATCCTCAAGCTAACAGAAAATTTCTCTGTATGAACAGTTTATCCATCAAAAAAGAAAAAGGTCCACAGAAAGTATGCACAGATGATAGGATTTATTTACTAAATACATTTTTGGCAGATGAAAGATACTATGTAAATGAGCTAAAACATTTCTCATTCTTAGACTGTATATTAGTTCTTTTTGTGCATTCACAGAAATTAAGACAGAAAATACTGTACAAGATATTGTATTCTGTAAGATATCATGACTGCAGGAAATGACAAATGATACTGTAAGGTACAGACCCAGGGTAGACTACTGTTAGAATCTTTTCCCAAAATAATTTGCTGATGCTGCCAAGACAATGCTATAACTATGATGAAGACAAGGGTAGTTTAGAAATCAGAGGCATCACAATGATTTTTCAGTTCTTACATGTCTTCATGTTAGCAAATTAAAAAGCTTGTAGGAAGGCACAAATAGCTCTTTTGTAACACCATAGTCTCAGTAGCCTGTTTGTGTCCCTCATATTTACAACCAAGTCGTAAAACTCAATGTTAGCTCTACAGTTTTTGCCTTAAACCATAGAAATTTCCCCAAGTTTTGGCTTTTACCAGCTGTCAGTTGCACAGTGTGAACTCAGGAACAATGTACCACCAGCTTCCTAGGACAAGCAGTTCTCATAGTGAAGCACATCATATTACCATTCTCATGTGAAACAATGTATTAGATTTTGTTGAGAATTTCCCATTTTGCGGGAAGTGGGGGTATTTTACATCTTGTAACAAAGCAAATAGAGAAAATACCTGAAATAGCTTGCATTTCAGCAGATGTCTCAAAAAGAACTTAGTTTTTCAGAATATATCTGATGTAAAGAATTTAAGAAGAGTAAAAATGGAATTGTGCATCTTTATGAAAGTCAGAATATACAAAATTGTCTTAAAAACAAAGACTTTGCACAAGATATTAAACTGTGAGGCTTAACTAAGCTTTTGCTATTGGAAACAAAATGATACCCTACTGAGGGCAGAAGTATCTTACATCTTCCTGATGAATGATTTTTGCATCTCCTGGATCTGTTTACTGAGAGATACTTGTTCTAGACAGATTCTGGTGTTAATCTGTGTGGCAGTTCACACATTTCTAAGAAAACAGTTTGCAGAACAGCTTCCATGAAACTAAATTCTTCAGTGATTTCAGTGGGAGCAAACCTAAACCCCAGGGTTTTTCCATGTAAGCTTTCAAAATAATTTGGTTTAAAATTTAAATGTCTGTTGTGGAATAAATTTCAAGGCATGTAAGAAAAACGTACAGAATGTGTTCTGATATTGTGATTCTGGAGATAAAATAATTGAATCTTTCAGCAATGCGTGTTTGAAGACCAAGTTAGATAAAATTTCAGTTCTTAAAAATTAATGAGGTTATCTCATACTGTTCTTGCAGACATTTGATTTAAATGTGAGAACTTAGGAGAGCAAGTTTGTGTTTAAAACACAACAGAAGACAAATCTTGGTTTGTAAAACCCTTCCCTTTTCACTTCTTCTGTAACCCTTTACAGCAAAGGTAGCCATAAGCTTTCATGAGTTCTATGGTAATGTACTGACTTCAGGAGAGAGAATCTTGGTTCCAAGCTTTTTGCTAAAGTGGCTCAGATATTTAATGGCCATAAACTACTAGCTGGTACAATATATACTTGCTCACATCTATCTATTATTCCTGTGCAAGTGTTCCAAAGCAAATCTTGCATTAGATGCATCACTGAGCAGTATTTACAGGAGCAGGTTACATAATGTATCTGGAGAATAGAATCTGCCAATTCAGCATCCAGGCATGTCACAGAATCCCAGAATCATTTGCGTTGGAAGGGACCTCTGGAGATCATTCAGTCCAAACCCTGCCAAGACAGAGCCACGCAGAGCAGGTTACACAGGAACATGTTCAGACAGGTTTGGAATGTCTCCAGAGAGGGAGACTCCACAGCCCCCAGGGCAGCCTGTTCAGTGCTGTGACACCCTCAGCGTGAAGAAGTTCTTCCTCATATTGAGGTGAAACTTGTGCTTTAGTTTATGGCCATTGCTCCTTGTGCTGTTGCTGGGCACCACTGAAGAGTCTGGCACCCTATTCCTACCACCCACCTTTGAGATACTTGCATGCATTCAGAACCCCATAGTAAGCACCTAGGTAAGGAGAGCTGTTTGATAACAGCTCCTCTCGCTGACAGGGTACAAGTGTGTATACTGAGGTCTGAGATGAACATTCAATAAATATCATGTGGAGGACTGTAATTTGATCTCTGTGCAGCAGAGCCTTTGTCTGAGCACTTTATGCCTCTTGAAACAGGTGATAAATCTTAGTCTTTTGTCTCCCACATGCAGATACGTGGATAGTTCTTTTAAAATGGTAATAAAATAGCTGATGCATGACACTTGCAACCACTGTGTAAGGCTCTGGAGTAAGCTTCCACTTAAAATGTAGCAGAGAAATTTTTTTTTGAAAGCATAAACTGGTTAAGAAATCAAAGGATCACAAAGAAGCTGGGACATTGCCACAGAGGACAGACAGCAGCACTCTTTATCACTACCATTGATTGTAGTTAGTGAACTTTAAAAGGGATGATACATAACTGATGTTTTAGAACAATCCAGATTTTTCTTTGCATAGATAAGAAAGAGTCAGTTCCAATAACTGTCAAAGTGGGAACTTTCAGAAGAAAGCAGCAGATGACAGATTTCCTGGAGCATTCGCTGAAGGAAAATCATGATGATATTTTCACTGCAACGGCTTTTCAGAATAGAAGAGTAAAGGTAAATCTGGGAAAACAGTGTATATATGTGTGTTCTTTTCTGGTTGGTATTTCAAGTCTGCTGGTTCAGCTTCACCAGTAACATCTTGTGGATTTGGGGAAAGAAGCTTATTTCCCTGGTCTGTTACTGAGATCGTCTTAGTTTGCTAATTATTATGGACAAATAGTCATGACTGTCCAGTGGCTGAGTCTAGGTGTGCGTCACCTGTCCACAGCAGCTGAAAACTTGACCTTAAAAACTATCCTGCTTATCTTTTGACAATTTCACTCTCTATTATATAAATTGTGTACATGTACCTATTTAGTGAGTAAAGTGATATAAAGAAGTTGTGGAATTGTCAGATTCAATGTTTGTTTCACATAATGAGCTAATGCTAGTGGATACTCAGTGAGATATGTGTGGGGTCCATTTCTCATATGAAGAACAAAACCGTATTTATAGGTTGCACGGGACATTTTGCTCATTTTTGTGTGACAGGGAAGCCTGTTGTTATCATCAGTGAGATCATTCACTGGACCTAGCTAAAGTCACAAGGACTGTGGTTCCCTCAGTTCCTGTATGGAACAGCATGCCTAAAGAAGAAATCACAAAGCATTTCTTACTAGCTCCAGTAGTAAATCACTTTAAAATATGTTCTGTATTTCTGTTAGCACCAGACTATTTCAGACAAATGATGACTCTGGGAATTACGGAAAAATAACGTTTGCCAATATTTCGCAATAACTTGAATGTATATAGAGAGACAGAAAGTGGTAGGCTGAGACAATCACTCTTTTGAAAATACAAAACTACTAATTTTGATACATCTATTGTCAGTTGTTGCTTGAGATGCCTAAATAAGGTCTCTTTATCATATAATAAAAGAAATCATGGCAAAACAGACTTTTAATAAAGCCAGTTAAAATGAGCATATAAAGACATGAATTTCTATGAGAACATTAATAACTGAGCAGTGACTAGGACTCAAGAATCACATTGTTAGAAGTACAGCAAGTGATATATGGCAAGAAATTACTGTCAGGGCCAGTACTTTTGTTTGCTGATTTTTAAGTAACTGTTCTAGTTACAAGTGTGCAATAATTTGCCCATCTGTCTTGAAATTAGAGCTATAAGTATTATAAAAAAGAAAGGAGAAGAAAGAAGATAAAAGGCAGTTCTGTCTTGCTTTTGGAAACTTTTGCTAATAAATGGCACTATTGTAATTTACACTAAAAACACCGAACCTGGGAATTACAATGTTGTGAGCTACTGATTCTGAGGCTTACCTTGAACAGTAGTGTTCCACGCAACAGATCACTCCCAACATGTCATCAGCATGCTGCCACCTGCAGAAAATTATAATGAATAGATGATCCTTTCCAACCCTAACTAATCTATGATTCTCTGATTCTATGAATATTGGAGCCTTGGGCTCCTCTTGTGACCCTTAGACTTACACATGCATACACACATACAGTTCCTCCTCTACTGAGCCCCACATGAAACCAAGGGGATCTCACCTACAAATCAATTTCTACATGGTATTCAATGACCTTCAACAATGCACAGACCAGTGCTTCTATTTGAAATCTGTTCAACTCAGAAAACTCTTGTTAAAAATGCTATAAAAAGTACAACCCAATAGAAAGCCATTTCATCAAGTGTATAGGTTCTAGTGAGCTACATTAAATGACTAAATGAATCCAGAGCCAACTGCTGACTTCATAGATTTCTATTCCCAGACTTTGGCTCTGTTAATTTCAGAGTGCATGCTGATTTAGAACAGATGTGTTTGTAGATGTTTGTGGATGCAGTTCATGAAAAATGGCAGAGAGGTAAAAAGTGAAGCTCGGGCACCATATGACATTCAAAACATTCTGGCAAAGAATTCTAAAACTTAAATACGCTTTTTGCTTGTTTAGAGGATGGCAACTGCTACTTTGATTGGAGAGTCTCTAGTTCTTGTACAAGAAAAGACAATGAACAGCTGTCCCTGTTACCTTCTCTATGTTTCTCTTGAGTTTATAGACCTCTAGTACAGCCCCATTCAGTTGTCTATTTTTGAAAAACTTGAGGCTATTTTCTTTTCTCATAAAGGGTACATTCCATGGCTTTGATTTTTACTTGACAGCTTTTTTGTGTACTGTTTCCATAATAAAAGGATAGAGACCAGAAGTATTCCTGAGCATTCAAAGAGCAAATGCAGCATGAACTTATATAATGGCTTACTACTGTATTTCTATTTTGTTCAGTTTCTTTTCTGACTTTGGGGGTGAAGGGGCCAGAGTTATTGAAAATCGGGCTGTCATATAAGCTTCAGCCTCAAGGTTTCTGTCACAAATCATAATAGCCAACTCATCAATTAAGTTCAGAACTGAGATAATTTATACATGCATATGGGAATATACCTTACTTTACATGTGTCCATATTAAACTTCTCTCTATTTTAAGATGAAATTGCTAAACATTGTGTTATCTTCTGTTATTAAGTTCCTTTTGGAATACCAGTTAGAGTCTCAATGGGATGCTCTCTGCTCATGAGTGCGTAGAGTGCAGCAAAATAGTGCATTACCTATGAGATACTGCTTTCCTTGATGATTTTTCTTAGTTGTATAATTCCCCCCCCCCNTGCTAAATCTGTCTAAAGGGGAGACATGGCCTTTAGTCTTATTCAGCATCTTATGATTATATCAGCCTGTCTTAGCCAAGTGTATTTACATGAAATAATGGAATGAGTTTTTTACATTCCCCCCCCCCCCCCTTTTTTTTTAAAAAAAAAAAGTAACAATCAATGACATACTAAGGTAAACTTCAGCATTCTTTAGAAGAGTTTCTGCCAGACTTCCGGATTTGCCGTTTCTGACACTTGCCTTCAACACCCTTTAAAAACTGTCATTGCATTTTGCTACATTGTAGTCCTTTGGTATTGAGGATATTTTTGTTTCAGCTCTTTTTGCCTCATTTCTCTTTGAAGTCTTGAGTCTCCTGTTCATTTGTTACTTTGTTCTATAAACTTCTCTGCTACACTTTTGTTCAAGAGTGATCTCTAATATATCCCTTATTGACATTAGATCAAATGGTGGAATCTTCCACACATCTTCATAATGTACATAGATACAAAATAGGTACTTCTTTTTGCCTCCAGTGGTTTGTTGGTTTTCTGTAGGTGCTGTCAGTTTTTGTCCTCCTAAAATATTTGAATCATAGAATAGTTGCATCGTTTGTCTTTCCTGCCTGTTGCAAGGATTTACATTCAACAAGGCATGGTTCAGGATATATTTCTTTTTTAAATTCCTCACATTAACACATACAGAAATATTAACTGTCTTACATCAAATTTTTCAATTTTGGAAGCAGAAACTTCATTCATTACACAAGAAAAACTACGTTTCTACTCTCACCTAGGCATGATTTATGTAATATTTATAACTCTTCCATTTTTTATGGTTTTGCCATAATTGTAATCTGAACCTCTTTCAAGAAGGGGAACAATGATACTATCAGGCCCTGAAATAGCTATTATGATCAGCTAGATTCTGGATTCTAAGGTGTGCCTTTCAAACAATACAGCGTATGATTTTAGAAGTGTTTTAAAGGCAAACCAAAATGCTTTTGCGTTAGCTTGACAGCCAACTACAGACACTTCAGGTAACTGCCCAAACTTGTTAACTTGTCTTCTACATCTGGCAAAAGGGAAAAAGTGATTGGCATTTCACAAGGCAACAGTAGACCCAACACTATAAAAACAGTCACATCATGCACAAGCATGAATCATTATGTACTCAATCAACAAGGTGTGACCTAAAAATGTCTCTCTGTGGACTTTAGGCTCCATTTGCTGTTTTCTTGAGTACACACTTGAGTACATCTTCTTGTGAATACTACTCATCTGACACAAATGGGCAAAAAGGAGAACTTACACCATCAGAATTGGTATTCTTCAACAGAGATTCTGCCAGCTGACAGGCTTGAAGTAAAAATCTTTTAGTGGGTTGTGACCAACAGGTCACAAATGTTTTGAAGAATATGAAGTAATAAGATTTGTTTTCTTCCAGAAACTTACCTTTCTTTTCTGATTTGTTTTTTAATTTTAATTAAAAATACTTTTTGAATCTTTCCTTGTATGCAGATGGTTGTAATGCATCAGGTAGAATAGTTTTAACTCTGGGATATATTCTTGAAGGAAATACATTTATTAAGACATCTAAGCTTAAATTGCTGTTCATAACTGTGATCTAAGCACTTCGGACTCTGTTTAAGTATTCCCTTTTCTTCTTAGTCCCTGTCTTTTTCATTTCAGATAGGCTACAAAAAGATACTATGTGAATAATTACAAAACATGGCCCTTGCGTACAGCCTGAATCAGTAAAACACTGGTCACAAAGATCAAATTGTACGCTCAAGGGGTGGAGATAATTTTAACAAAAAATGCATATTTTAAACTTATCAGAATGAAGGCCTTACCTGGAAGTTTTTTGTCACCCTTGATACTACTCTGAAAATGAAACACTTCTATTTTTGTTTTTAGTTACAATGAGAAAATAGCTGATACCCAGATTATGGCCACAGAATGAAACCTTCATTCCTTTCAGCTTTGCCATTGTGCTAGTTGAAGAATATGTAATCTTACTTATTTTAAGCAAATAAAATGATGTCACCTCTATTGACATAAGATTTTCATGGGCCTATTGCAGCAAGACCGTGTGTTTTTTTCTGGGCCATCTGCCCAGTGACTGATTGAAAGTGCTAAGAAAACCAGTTTGCTACAGAGGCTGTCCCATGATTAATACCTGACACTGACAGCATAAGATCATGTCTTGTGTATTTTATTAGTTTTAATTTTAGTGTGATGGAGACAACAGAATAGATACTCAAAGTTTAAAAAGTAGTCTGTATCAACTCTCTTCCTATTCAGGTTGTTGTGTTGCTAAAAACTATTTCATTTGAGGTATAACATTCACTGTGTAAGCAAAATGCTTTTCATACAGCATGCAATAGATACCAGAGTGGTCTGAATGGTCTGGAGAGAGACAGGTTTTTAAAGTGCTTTGAAATCCTTCTGGATGAAAACAGTTCTATTTCATTTGAGATATTTATTGTTGTTATTATTATGCCTTTTTTTTCTGTTTTATCAATGGAATCATGACAGCAAAATGCTTGTTAAACCACACATTGAAATGATGAAAATCCAGTTACTGGAGACAGTATCACTCTGCCTTTGAAAAGCTCTCATTTACTCCTTGAAGAGCAATCATTTTTTAGAGAACACTGGAGCCATTTTAGGTATAGATAGATAGATAGATAGATGTAGATATAACTTAAAATATATATATTGTGTTTAAGTTTTGAGAGCCCTCTAGGAACTAGACCCCTTTTTGTCATGAAAATCTACTAATGTTGTTTCTGTGTGAAATATTTCCTGATAATACCCTGTAACATGTTCATACTGTGAGTGTATTTACACCTGAGTATATTCAGACATACAGACTTATGTCTGTGCATTTCCTTCTTCCACTTTCATTTGACCAGCAAGTCCTTACTCAGCCATGCTGGTCTCCTTCCTTTCCTACCTGATTTCTTCCACATAGGAATTGATTGCTCTTAAGCTCAAAACAAATAGTCCTTTAAAGAGCTGTCAGTTCTGTCCACTCTTTTATTCCTGTGAACAGTTTCCCTGAGGGTCCCATCCATTAATTTCTGAAAGAGCTGAAAGTTTCTTTTCCAAGTTTGCTCTTTGAATGAATATTATTTGTTATTAGTAAATGGGTCGCTATTTCACACTCATATCATACACTTGAAATTCTTTTTGAAGTGCTTAAGAATAAAACCATTTTATAAACAGCTTTTCCCTGTTTTGCTTTCAAGAAAGTGTATATATTAACAGCATTTAGTAAAGTTCCACTACCGTAATAGAATAATATTTTAACTTCTGTTTTGGCAGCCAGGTCATCAATGACATATCACTTAAGTGAAAGTTTTAATTCAGTTGATATACCCAACTACTTAAGCATTGCCCTGTCAGTATCAGTCAAGAACTGTTAATCTTACATCATGAAGCAGCTAAGGAGCAGACGTCTTTTCTTTCCTCTGTTTACCCTGCTTCAAAGCTGCTCAGTGAGGTCATAGGTTCGTTGTAGGACTTTATCCATCACTGAAAGTTTCCTTTCTATGTCCCAGACATTCCATTTCCTGCTTCTTGGGACCATTTCTAACACTATATAAATTGTCAGTTCTTTCACTTTTGTCAGAATATCTTTCTTTAACCTCTCTGTAATTCAGCACAGATTAGTCATAGACAGATTAGTCACTACTAATCATTCCACAAATTTATATATAGGTGGTTGTTTTACTGCCGATAGTTCTTCAGCATGGTTGCCTAACCATTGGAGAATATATTTAAGAGGCAGTAAACTGAAACATTGCAATGGGAGACTCAGGATGCTTATAATAGGAAAATTAAATGTATTCCTTGTCTGATTAAAAAATGAAGGTAGAAAAATAAGCACAGTATCAAAGGTACTCTTCTGTTCCTATGCAACTTACTAGTTATGAACAGTTTACCTAGTCATCTTAAAAATGCTTGCAATCTAGTCACTAGAAATGTAATACATTTAGAAATCAGGTGTAACACTTAAAAATATTTTATATACAAAAAACTATTGTGTTTTTTCCAAGTTAGTCATGAAGAATTAAGAGATGTCAAGAAAGGATGAGAAAATAATGCAAGGAACAGTGCAGTGCCATGACATTTTTGTAGTATGTGAACACCGTATTATTTCCTGGTTACACAGCCTCATAAAATAATATAACATCACAAAAATGGAATTCATATTATGTTTTTAATAAGTATGACAAGAACACCATATGGGCAAAGAAAAATAATTTTTACTAAGCAAACACGTATTACCTAAAGTAACAAATACTACCAACAATTTGATTGATTCTGTGTATTTATTCTTGTCATAATAAAAACAAACGTAAGAAGAAATGTAGCCCATTTGCCCTATGTAACTCGTGAACACAAGTCATCAAAGATGCCACAAGTGGAGCAGGCAAAAAGAATTATGAAACTAATAAAGATGACCTCAGTGACATCCAGTGAATATAAAGGGATGCTTCTCTATCACAATGTCCAGCTTTGCTACCTTTGAGCATCAGGAAAGGCAGTTCTTTGCCACTGGTATTAGATAAGCAGCTTCAATAGCATTGAAAAAAAAAGCCATCAGAAATAGCTACCTACCTAATTTTGTGTCAGCTGCAGTTAGAAACAGTATTTCAAGTGCCAATTTAATTTCAGGTCTCTTTTATTGGCTTTAAGAAGTTAAAACGGGGAGAGATGCAGATTTCCATCCTACAATAGATTGGAAATTTGTGGTTTATGGGTTTAAGTATGTATGAAATTTGCAAAATATTAGTGCCTGATGCACTGCTATAAAATTATGCAATGTAAATTATGCAACTAAGACCTTACAAAGGGATTACATCCAACAGGAGGAAATTCCCTCTGCAGCCTTCTTCTCCCAACATCCTCTACATTTTTTCTTAAGCAGCTTGAAAGACTCCACATTATGCAACTTTATTTTAGTAGTTGTCCTTCCAAAACAGGCAGTTATTTCCAGATAACTTCAAGCTGCAAAATCCTAATGTAGGACTGAATTCTTTATTGCAATCATGTAAGGACAGGAAATTGAAAATGAATCAGTAGTGGAGCGTGCACTTGATTTCTGTTTATATTTTGAACATGAGCCTCATTCCATTCCAGTATCACTGGATCACCAGGCTTCCTGTAGTTTTAAACAGATACCACAAACAGTAAAGTTTGTAATAATAATGCAAGTTTAACCTGGGTAAGCGTATTAATGAGTTTCCTTGTAATTGCATCAAGGTGCATGTTGATCAAGGAGAGTTCTCAAGGGCACAGGACGGTATGTTTCATTTCAGTATGAAATGGTGGGTTGCATTATATTTTAAACTCTTTTTCTTTTCAAACACATTAATTAGTCCACATCAAATTAAAAGGCAGACTAAAAAAAGGCAGACTGAGTATAAGGTGGTACAATAGTTGTGCATGATTCCTGACTTCTTAAAATAAACCTATTATTCTATAATGTGTCATGTCAGAGAAAGTTACCAAACATTTCCAAAGACATAAAGGAGAAAACATGTTACTACTGACAGTAGTTACAGGAGTTGAGTTGAGGAACGAGCACTTTAAATAATGTTTCTCAGATTTGGGTTGTGGGTAGTTTATCTCATGTGAAAATACTGTTGCCAGCAATCACCAGCTGATCCTGTTAGGCTTGGCTTCACATATTGCCATTAACTCATGAAATGGAGAAAAATTTTGGGTTTATAATGTAATTTCTTTTTTAGAGAAGCTGCAGCAGACAGACCAGAATTTGTTGCTTACCTTTGTCATCTTCATGTGAAATGAGGTTCTGAAGGTTCAAATCAAGGCAGGTATTTCTAAAGAAAGAAAGAAACCATTATCTGCCTGCTGTTTATCAACACTAATGTTCAAAGTTTAGTGGGTCTAACACAAAATAAACAAAGAAAGATGGAAAAAAAACTTGCTTCCCCAATCTCTGTTTTTTATTAGGGAAACAATCCTCATGACTCAGTAAGCTGCCATCATTCCAAAAAAGGTGACGGTTCTGAGCCCATGAGATGTGATGCCCGTTCTTTAAATATCCACAGAGACACTAGAAGAAGCACTGCAGCATATGTAAACTACATATTTTATGTAATTGTTATTTATAAAGCCAACTCTTTCTCTGAGAATACAGATCCATAAGAATAACTAAAATGGCCTGTATTTGCAAGCAAGTGCCCTTAAGTTAAACAGCGCTAAATGTCAGATGCCAGAATGCCAATCCCTTTGCTTTGTGAAGAAGAGATGTTGAGAAATCAATGTACAGGGGTTTTTTGCAACTCAGAGCTTTGGCATGCATAATAAACACTAAGGGCCATACTTCATTATACAATCAGAGATTGTATTTGTGCTTTCTAGCAGATTTGAACATATACCAGGAGTGGTTTGGGGATGAAGTGCTTGGTTGGTGACTCATTACAAGTCTAAATTTCATCTTCAATATGCAGGCATGTAGGGTAGTCTGGTGAACTGTTCTGGATCATTCCTGAAGGTATCAGTCATGTTTCTTGTATATGTGGGTCTGCTTCTATCCAGGCAGAGTGTCACTGTTTCTGTTAGATGCAAAACTGTACCCTTCCTCTGGTATAATGCAGTATCTGTTAATTATATCCTAGCAACTTATAGATTCCTCTTACACCTTCTTATACTCAAGATAACTTGAAAACCAAAATATTTTGGCAATACTTTTTGAATTTCCACTGCCACAAGAAAACCCCGCAGTGAACAAGAGAGCTATAATTTGAGATTTATGAAAACACTCAGGAAAAAAAGCCTATGTCATCTGCTCTGCATGCCCAATGTGCAGTTTCTTTTTAGAAGGCATTACACCTCCCAGACAGTTGAGAAGTTTGGGATGATAAAAAATACTTTAATAGTTACAAATGCTTGATCAGGTTTTCCACACATGATGTGACAGTGTCTGCACAAAATTTTTGTTCTTTTTGCAGCCAAACCAAGGCTTTCCACTTGTGCCTTCTGAGGTGGAAAGCTTCAGTGTAGGCCATGTTTTAAAGCAAATGGTCTATAAATGGACCATGACATTGCATAGATTATCACTATACTGTATAAGGGTATAAATGTCTGGTAGCAACTTTTCAAGTGTCACAAATGGGTGATTTAGATCACTTAAAGAACCACTGTCAAAGGTATTAGCAAAATGGGTTTTAATATGATGTTGCTAAAGTGTGCCATAAAATAAAATTCAGTGACAAAGGTCACCCTATAGTTCACTCTTCACTGCATAGCACAGTCATTTGAACAGTGATTCAAAACAACCAAGGCATAAATGAAAGTTACCAAGATAAAATAAAGTTACCATACTACAAGGTTATGCACAATATAGAATCAGAATGGTTTGGTTCCTCACATCCAGCCTCAATCTCCCCTCTTTTAGTTTGAAACCATCAGCCCTCATCCTGTTGCAACAGGCCATGCTAAAAAAATCTTACCCCATCTTTCTTATAGGCCCCTTTTAAGAACTGAAAGGACTCAATAAATTCTCCCTGGAGTCTTCTCCAGGCTGAATAACCCCAACTCTCTCAGTCTTTCCTCATAGGAGATGTCTTCCATCCCTCTGTGGCCCTTCTCTGGACCTTTTCCAACAGGTCCATATCTTTCCTGTACTAAGAACTCCAGAGGTAGATGCAGTACTCCAGGTGGGGTCTCACCAGCGCATATTAGAGGGGCAGAATCACCTCTCTCAACCTGCTGACCATGCCCATTTGGATACAGCCCAAGATACAATTGGCCACATTCTCGTATCCAGTCTCCTATCCACCAGTACCCCCAAAGTGCCTCTGTCACACTCCACCCCATGACTACAGTCAATCCATTTTATTGACTCGCAGAGTGGTAGTACAGTTATCTCCTGCTTCTATGTCATAAATATGTGGCATATTGCTAATCAGTGGTAAGAGTCCAATTACATGATCAGCTAATTTAAGTGTTACAATTAATGCAAGTTATATATACCATCTCACATAGAGGATTGGTTGACTGTGTATGTTTTACATGTTGGATTAATGTAATTTGTTTCATCTTTTGCCAAACTTTGATACAGAGAATGATTATATGCAGTAAACTTAATTAAACTAACAAACTAACAAAACCTAACAAAACTATAATTGGATGCAGCATCAAATTCAAAATTCCAGTGTCTGTTGGTGACTGTCCTAAAAGAACTTCCTACCAGGGTTGCTCTCCATTTTTCTTTACTCTTTCTAGGTCATGATGTACTTTCATTATCATCATGGATGTAATCAGGGTTCACTGTCCATTGTTCTAAATTCAGTTTAGCAATCATGTCAGGTCATCATGTTGCAACAGTTTTCTTACCAATGTGACATTCATTGTAATAGGCAATAAATTTTGATGTAATGGTTGTACCAATTGGTGAATTGCAACAAGGGCAGAATAGTTAAAGTCACATCCTATAATTTTGGTAAAATTACAAACACAGATATTTGTCTCTACAGTGGGGTTGTCTATAAATACAGTATAACAAAGGGTTCTTACACAACATGTAAACAAACATCCATTTCCAACATATACAAGTACAGGTTCAGGGGTTTCATCAGGATGCATTTAAAAATGACAAATATTTTGGTCAGTGTCAAGACAAATGTCTTGGGCCTTATTAGTGTTAGTTTCGCAACTAAATCCCTGTTGTTCCTACACAACATACGCATCTTCATTAATAGTTTGCCATTTGTTCCCATTTTGGTGGGCCCATACTCTTATATTCTAACTGACAGAGGACAGTTCCATTATGATTTACTCCCAACACAATGATTTGTTATAGGATGTATACTAAAGCATTGCATATTGTCAGAACAAGATATGTGGCTTTACTGTTGGTGGAGATCATAAGCAAAACTAACCAGATACCTCCAAGATCAGAAATCCTTTTTGAATTGAGTCACATTATCACACACTACCTTTTGAACCTCAATGAGAAAGGTGCCTTCATGGTCTTCCCTTATAATAGCTGTTAGTGTAGATTGTGCCCACAGATGAGAAACATGTATAGCACAGAGTGTACTATACGTACTGTACTGATTAGCGAAAGTAAAAGTGAGGATCTCCATCCCTGGGGGTCACTTGTCAAAGTGTGAACTGGATTTGATTCATACTGGCAATAGAATAAGTAATCTTCCAATGGTTAGCTTGATTTCCAGGGAAGGTGTGCTAGAATCATTCCTGGAAAGAGAAAACAATAGTAGTCTTGGGGCAAGGAGGTGTGAGGCCTGTCCAGATGGGCCACCTTTTCCTGGCCTAACTTGTTTAACTGCTTGGACTAAAGAAAAGTCCCCTTTCCCACTCAGAATATCTGTGTTCTGTTTCTTTAAGTGCAGTTGAGCTAAACATTAAAGACCTTCTGGACTGCTTGGTTTGGTCTGGAAGAGATTTCAATAAATACCATGTTCTGCAAAACCCCATTCTGCTATAATAGAGTCAAGGGCATCTCCTGGCCGCGGTGACAGATATATCTTAATTCCTGTATTAGTTTTGACTGGTTCTTCATATTCTGGCTTCCATTTCCATTGTTTTCCCTTTTGTAAAAGTGAATACTGTGGGTGAGCAATGATAGAAAATTGATATACACATTTTCTCCAGTATCTTAAGGTACTCCTAAGTTGTACTATTTCTTTCCTAGATAATTCTGTCCTAGACATCTATCTGCAGTTGGTCCATTTTACTTAGGGTGGCTGGCAGAATTGCTGTACTATCAGCAATCCACCAAGTACGATGCAATTGCTCCACTACCTGCACTACCACCAGGTACCTGGTGAGGTACCTGAAAGTTTTACTTCTCCATACAAGGTTTCTACCATTTTTCAGGTGGAATCTCAACTTCTGCTTTATAGAGTAATTGCCACGCAGCTGCAAGTGATTTATAACTTACGATTCATAAGTTATAGGAAGGAAGAAAGCTATTACTTATGCCTATAACAAAGAGCTTAATGTTTTTTGTAAAGAGAAAGCTGAAATGCCTTTTGCATAGGCAGTCTCCAAAACAAGCCTACATTGTTAAAATGTGCAATTTCCCATCCTTCTCAAGGGTCCTGCACATCATCTTGTTTTCAGACTTTTAGTTTACATATCAAATAAGCAACTGCTTAAAATGTAGTGCACTTGAGAGAAAAAAAGCCCTCTCATGTGACAACCTGACAGCTTAGACAACCAATACAAAATAAGGCACAGAGAGTCAGACAAAGAGGTTATAGAGGGAAGAAAGAAGAGAACTGGTTTCAAAAGAAAGGGGCTAATTTCAGAAGAGTACACAAATAAGTTTCCTGTATGTGGGTCAGCACCACAAGTAAATCTGAAACAAACAAGTAAATAAATAAATGGTAAAAGCCACATATGAGAGAGATGAGCAAATACGGGAAATTCCTGGATGTCTGGAAAGTTACTAAGGTCATAGTCTAGCTTGCTAGTTCTTCCTGATAGCATGTACAGGGAAGCTGGGGCAAGGAAGAAACACTCAATGGAAAAAAATATAGCCTCTTAAAAACACTACCAAAACATCTTGAAAGTTAATGAAGCCTTCATAGCTGGTGTAAAACAAAACAGGTTGATGCTGTTCAGGAGGCTGAGAATCTTTGGACCAGTGGTCTTCATAGACAGAGTCTATCTGTGGCTACAGTGACCATTGGCTATCAATCTGAATCCCTTGTAGAGCTTCACAGTATTTCAGAAGTATGTGTGAAAAGCAGGTAGCTTATTTTTTAATCCTAGTCTTATCTGGATAAGGAAATTTTTAATGGCCTCTTGTTAGCCCTGTCCGGAAAGAATATAGGAAGCTATGACACACTATTCCCAGGTGTGGTATCTCAAAATAGAGATTATTTTAACAGTACATAGAGTTAAATCCAATACAGTCTGTCAGAACATTAATCTGTCATCAATGTGCTGCATCACTGAGTATTTTTGTTTGGATAAAAGTTATAAATAAAATCCAGAAAAATTAAAAAGTAATGTGGATGGAGCCAGGAGGTGGCTGCTCTCTTCTCCCAAGGAACAAGTAAAAGGACAAGAGGAAACGGCCTCAAGCTGCGCCAAGGGAGGTTTAGACTGGAGCTGAGGAACAATTCCTTCCCCAGAGGGTGCTCAGGCATTGGAACAGGCTGCCCAGGGCAGGGCTGCAGTCACCGTCCCTGCAAGTGTTCACACAGTGTGGAGACAAGGCCTCAGTGCCATGGGTTAGTGGTGGCCTTGGCAGTGCTGGGCAGCAGTTGGACTGGGTGAGCTTAAAGGGCTTTTCCAGCCTGGTTGAGTCTGTGAAAATGACTGTGTGGCAGTTTGCTTTCAGAAACACATGAATCACCATGGAAATGGCATTATAGTATGCTATAGGTTTTACAGTGAGCTACCACCAAATCTAAAAATCAGCATGTGTGAATAAGAAAGAAGGTTTAAGTGCTCTAAATAACTATTTGTTGTCTCTAAATCCTGGCATTAGTTGAGGCATAATGTACTCATCTGGGTGGGTTTAGTTTTATTGTTCTAGGAAGTTAGGGTATAAAGTGAAAAGCCCTTTTTGGAGTTATTACTTTACTGCTCCTACACAGGGTTAGGACAAGAAGCAAGCTAGTCTTCAAGGAAGTTTATGTGTAAAAAATAGAAAAGTTTGATTTAGACTGTCATATATCAGCAAAGTGAAAATAGTCTCCATAAATCATACAGACTTCATAAAGGGATTTTAATGTTGATATTTTTACTGTGATTTTTAACATTGTTTGAGGAGAAGACTTAAATAGTAATGCACACCTTCAGTTGTCTGTATCAGTTAACCTCAAAACTGAAGAACCCTATTGGGGAGAAAAATGTTAAGTTTATGGATACTAAAAAGAAGGGTAACCTTTTGGCTTCTAAGATCAGCTGCATTGGAATAATCTCTGCTGGAAGGAACCTCATGAGGTTAGCTAGTTCAACCCTCCTGCTCTAAACAGGTTTCCTTAAGTCAGATTGCTCAGTTTAGTGTCCAGTCAAGATCTAAACTGCTCTAGAGATGGAGATCCCATATGATCTCTAGACAATCTGTGGCAGTATTGAACTACTCTCATTAATTTTTTATTTCCTCATATCTAATCAGAATTTTCTACTTTCCAACTTGTGCCCATTGCTCCTTGTCCAAATTTAACATGCTGAAATACTTACAGCCTTTTCACAATTAGACTGTTAGATGATTTTTATGGCTTCTGCTTACTTACTGTAGAGGGATCCACATGGCGTTTCATAGAATCATAGAATAGTTCGGGTTGGAAAGGACCTTAAGATCACCTAGTTCCAACCCCCCTGCCATAAGCAGGGACACCTCACACTAAATCATGTCACCCAAGGCTTCATCCAACCTGGCCTTGAACACTTCCAGCCACAAATTCTTAAGATTAAAACTACTTGACTGATTTTCAGTTTCCTGTAGATGCAGAAAAAGGTAATAAAAAACATACCAAAAGAAAAATACAAATAAAAATTCCTAGTATACTCTAACATGATCGTATGAATCGTATAATCACAGAATGGTTTGGGTTGGTAAGGACCTTAACATCATCCAGTTCCAATCCCCTGCCATGGGCAGGTACACCTCACACTACACCATGTCGCTCGAGACTCTGTCCAGCCTGGCTCTGAACACTGACAGGAATGGAGCATGCCACTGACAGGTACAATCCAATCTCATCCTTCCCAAACCAAGCAAGATGTCATCACAAAATCAGAAGTGCTGTGTTGCCACAACAGAATTACTGACCCTGAACACCACTAGTTTGTAGTAGAGTAACAAGAGTTAAATTGCCATTTCCTCTGACACTACTATTAGTCATCTAAAATATTCTGGGAAATGGCTTAGACCCAAAGTGGAGAAACAGCCGACCATCTTAATCGAAACCATGAGACAAGCAGAAAAGATGGTCAAATAAGGTAAAGGCCTGTTGGAAGCTAGCTTTCCCTTTTTACGATCAGTTTTCCAATAGGGAAGTAACTTACAGACACATATTTCTACTCATTTGCACTATGTTACTATCCAAATCACTATATAAATCAAATCACTATATAAAAATAAACACTATTCTATCTTAATTTAGATTGGGGGTAAAGTGGAAAAATGAGGTTAGCATCTTCGAAGTTAGCTTCAAAAAGTTCATATGCTCACATAAGTACTCTGTTTAAAAAATCCCAAGCCAAACCAAAACCCACCCAGAAACCAAAACACTAAAGTGCAATGAACTGCACTTAACAGTTCTTACTGTGGTAAGTGCCTTCACCACTGTTGGAAAATGAAATTTAAAGCAATATTCAGAGGGATTATTTGAGGCAAAACCTTGCTGTGTAGTCAAGTCCACTGTGCAGAGTATGTTTTATAACTGGAAGGAAGCTGCAATTTCAGACCGAATTCTGGCCTTCATGTAGGAAAGAAACACACCCTGAAGAGCTGTTGGAATAGTTGGAGGAGTAAATTCAAGAGATGATAGATGAAAACAACTATTGACAGTGTTTTGTATGTGAAAAATACATGGGAAAGTTTTTTAAACACATGTGATTTAGTGAAAGCGAAGGCAAGATGTCAACTTCTTTCACTCAGGATAAACTTACCTGTGGAACCAAGTGCCACAGACTAGCACAGTCATACAAGCACCAGATGAAAGACATACAAAGTAGATCTCACTGTGTGAATGGTGTACCTGTAGGTATTCCCAGAGGCAGTCACAGATGTTACACACTTGCAGCTGTAATTTTTCCCTTCCCCATCCATGCAAGTTATGATTTATTTTTTTAAGTTCTTGTAACATTGGTGGTCTTTCAAGTTTTTTCTGCTTATTCTTATTACATTCACCAACAGTAACTCCAGGTTCATAAAAAAACAATAATCAGAAAACTGATACATATGCAATAAACTTTTAGTATTCATTTTTTATATATATTTATGGAATCTGTATTCTGGTTCTGAAAAGGAGTTAAGTGTCAGAGGACTAAAATTGGTAGAACATCCTGCTCCCCAAGAACTTTAGCCTGTGTTTCATTTCCTGTGTAATAATCAGTTTTCATTCTATTACTGCATGGTTCCCAGGAAAACAACACAGGAAAATATGGCAGCAGGGATCTCATTTATTACCTAGAAAAGACATCTATAACCAATATGTTTCACTTACAAACAAAATAATGTTTGTTCTAAAAGACTATGTGCACACTCAATCACTGAGTTTTAATGTCAAATTACAGTGAGAGGTTGGATATGTTAGTGTTTTGGCATGTACTCCATCATCAAGAATTCAAATGCTGAAGCAAAAGGTTTAGACCACAGACTCCTACTTGATACAATAGACTCCATGAGACCTGCTGACCAGGCAAAGGCAAATTTGAGGTATTCTGATATGATCATTGAATGGTATCAGTTGGGTTGGAAGGCACCTTTAAAGGTCATCTAGTCCATGCCCCCTGCAATGAGTAGGGACATCTTAAGTCTATCAGATTTTCTGCTCAGAGCCCCTTCCAGCCTGACCGTGAATGTTTTCAGGGGTTGGCCATCTACCACCTCTGGGCAACCTCCTCCAGTATTTCGCCATCCTCACTGTAAAGAATTTCTTTCTTGTATCTAGTTTGAACCTCGCCTCTTTTACTTTAAAACCATTACCCCTTGTCCTATCACAGCAGGCCCTGAGTTAATTTAGATGGCATGTTATCATAAGATCCATGGAGTGCTTAAAGCCATGGGTTTTTTGCCATACATACCAGTGTGACTACATCACTTAGTCATGATGTGACAACCATGCCATGGAGAGTGACTGCAGTTGTACCTCTGACCTTATACTTTGAAATATTAAAAGCCAGTTTACTTTCTCTAGGAAAGCTGTAGAAAGATGATCACAAACACTTGCATAAGGGTAAGAGAGAAAATACCGTAACCGTATGAAGACAAGATGCAAATAGAAGCTTCTTTATCCATTTAGACATAGATCTGACAGTACTCGCAGATTTATTTTCAGTTACTTCTGTATATTCAAAGCTAAAGTTATTAGTGAGGTCATTCAGACCCTATCAACTTTGGGTAATACATTCAAAGCAAACCAGTTTAACAGTAAGGGAAAGTTGCTTTGTTTCTGGTATTTGTTCCTTACCCTATGCTGAAAAGAAATATTTTTCATATCCTATCACCTAGGCTGTATTTGCATAAAAATGGATATTCACCCAGCAGTGAAGTAAGAGAGAGAGGCTTTAAACCCCAGCCTTGCTTAGAGGTAATGCTTCTTTTGAAGAGAATAAAGGAAGGCATAACGAAAATTTGCATGGTTCCTGTACAAACAGGACTAAACCAGACCTAGCGTGCTGGCTTTGGCTGGGATAGAGTTAATTTTCTACATAATAGCTAGTATGGGGCAATGATTTATATTTGTGCTGGAGACAGTGTTGACAACCCAGGGATGTTTTAGTTATTGCTGAACAGTGCTTACATACTCAAGGCCCCTTCTGCTTCTCCACTACCCCACCAGTGAGTGGGCTGAGGGTGCACAAGTAGTTGGGTGGTGCTTAGTTGCCAGCTGGGGTTAAACCAAAACCCCTGGGTAACTAGCAAATTGATCTGCGTGAAGATGGCAATCATGTATATCTCAGGAAGGAAGCTAATATTCTTGGTTTATTCTTATCATAGTATTTCTTACCATAGCATATTAGTACAGTATGTTCTCATTCTTACAATAGTCTACTATTACTGTATGATTCTCCTTCAAAGTTAATTCATCCTTCTTAAATAATGATAAGCAGAACTTTACACAGTAGTTCACAGAAGTGTAACTCCTTTCTGACCAACAGTGTCTGGCCTGTTGTCTCCTTGGATCAAATTTGTCATGATTTTCACTGTCACATCACACTGTTGGCATTTATCATTCCATAAACAAGTATATTTCTTCTAACCTGTGATCCTCAACTGATGAAGCTGGTATCAGAAGCCTTAGGCAATCCCTAATCTGAAATGTATTATGATGAATTCCTTTCCATTATTCCAGTTGTTACTGCCTCCAGTTCTTTCTCAAAGGCATATGTCTGCCTGGTAATCCCTCCTGGCTTTGTCATTAACAATTTTAGTAGCATACTAATCATCCTACTGTGACAGCTTAGTCATTAATAAAGATGACTCAAGAATCATTAAAAACCTAACTCCTTGCCCTGATCTGTTTCTCTAATATTCTTCAGTTTGTACATCTCACAGCAAGAGAAAAAAGTTCTAGCCTTATATACATGAATATATTCTCATATGATAAAAAATACTTGTGAACTTTGTTCATAGTATTAAATATTGGAAAAGAAAGTTAGTGTAAACAGCCATCTCCTCAAAAAATCCCAAGTCACACAAGTGTACATTCTGCACCACAGACATCAAAATCCAGGCTTTAATCTGCTCACAAATGGTTAGCTCTCAAACACATACTGAATTTCCAGTCAACAGCTACATTCTTATGCTTTGGAGACAACAAGAATTTGTTAACTCATACGTAAGATTGCCCTATGAAGTGTTTTGACTTACCTCTGTAGAAGTCCATTGACTTTTCTAACAGAACATGTCAGTTCTTGAGCAGTGATGCTTGCAGACTTTGTTTCTCGTATTTCTTTGACAATAAAAGCTATACTGAAAGACATGATAACCTTATTTCACACTAATAAAACCCACACAGAATGTTTCTCTGTGGTGTTTCACACCCTAAACAAACAAGAAAACACAGGGAGGACAGACAGAACCCTACTATGAACTTAAATAACCGGCAGTTTTTACAGGAATGCCATCACAGTGATCATAAACAGAAGCACAAAAATTTTTTAAACATACTTCTCTATGTTTCATAGGGAAAAGCAAGTAGGAAGCTAGATCCAGACCTCACAGACCTCTGGTGATCTGTTTGTAGCAACAGAGCAGAAAATGCAAAGAAAAAAGAGTATTGGTTAAAAACCAAACAAAACCAAACACAAAACTAAGATGTCCAGAGTATAAAAACAGTAGGATGAAATTTCAGAATGCCAACCTTGTAATAATACACCATACAAATAGGGGCCTTTGGGTTAGTACTGAGTAACCGAGTCACTTTTATTTGTGTATGTGTCAACAGCTGCATACTCAACATTTTACTATAAAATACAAAAAACAAAAACAAAAACCCAAAAAAAAAACAAAACCAAAACAAAACAACAAAAAGAAACCCAAACAAAAACCAACCAACAAACAAATAGGGGGTTCAAAATTATTGCTGATTTTGGGCACATTTATTTAAACACCTCTACCCCATTTTCAGAGAGCAGGTGTCTTCTGTAGGAAAAGGGAGAAAAGGGGAAGAAAATACAAGCAATCCTAATAATGTCTACTTGAGTTCTCAAATCTTAAATTTAAATCCTAAATTCTTAGTCATTAGAATCATTAGAAGTCTTAGTAATTTTCCAAGCTAAGGATGACTTCCTTGCATTTTATTTCTTTATACTTTTTCAAATGAAACTTTCTTAAATTTTACATTGGAATAGCAACAAATTAGGTTTCGGCTGATAAAGTAACTTCTAATTAGAAGTTTCCAGGAGATAAATGTTCAGATTCTGTGGATCCATACTCATTCAAGATTTTTTTATGAGACTACATCTAAATGGTAATGAATAACAACTAATAATTAAACAGTATAGCTGCCCAGCTACAAAACTCAGGGACCTGCTTTCACAGCATGAGTGAATTGCAGTCATTTGAGGCATCTCTTATCAGCAAAACAACTTCAGGCTGTAGAAATGAAATCGTTTCAAGATGTGGACTTAAGGACATTATCTAGTTTGATCAAGTTATCTAAGCTTTATTGTCATGTTATATTGCAATCTAAAGGGATAAGAATATTATTTTATGCCAGGTATCAATGTATACTCAATTAACAAAGTTTAGAGAATCAGAAGAATGTCTGTAAAGCAGTGCGTGTACATACAAGAACAGTTTACAAAGCTGGGCTCTGCATAGGTGAGGAGGAAAACCTGCTTTTAATTTTTTGTCTCACTTAAGATTCATATACAACAGCTGAAGTCAGGAAAAGGGTTGATTTGAAAAATGTGTCAGTAGAAGGGAATGTGAGCGTACAAGTAATCTGAATACACCTAATTTTAACAGCTGAGCATGTCAAAATGATATCTTTGTGAGACACAGCAGTCCTACAGGTGGTATCACAGTATCAATTGCTGCATTTCAATTGAAATAGTGATACAGTTGTACATCAAATGGGAGCTAGTTGGGAGTGCTGGAAGGATTCCTACTGCTAATGATAATTCAATAATAGGGGGAGTGAAATTTAAGTAGGCCAATGACTGCAGCATCAGAATTATTTTCAGAATCATACAGCTTTTAGTCCATGGCTATAGTGAAATGTTTGGATGTGGGGTAACTGCAGCTGAGTCAAACAGCAGCAAAAGTCCCTAGAAAAATTATGATTAAAAAAGAGAAACCAGCTTAGACTTGCACCAGAAATAATCTTTTTCTTACTAATGTAATCATGGATTCTCAAAAAAGGTTTCTAAGAGTTATAGGCTCAAATACCTACTAAATAGGAACTGAGTGAGTGCCTACTTGACATTTGCCATGGAAGTGCCTTAAAAAGCAAAGAAAAAAAGATCTGGAAAATCTAATTACTGGTTGCTTTTGAGGTTTTTTTCCCTCCAGTGACTCAGGAATTAGTCTCCTGAATCCAAGCCATTTGAACATATATATCTCCTCTTCCAACTTCCTTCCTCCATGCCATCCCCGTAGGGACCACAAGTGAATTTGTCTAGATTTCCTCTGAATGTCTGCACAGCGTTTCTCCTCCAAAGGCAGACACTACTGTTCTTATTTTTAGTACCACAGACTAATCAGAATGACTCTGGAAATTCTTGCTTGATGCACAGCCTCCAGTGGGAAAAGTTCAAAGTCAGTGCCAGATTGCTGCATTTTTCATTCAGCATTGCTGAATTTTACAAGTGGTCCAAGGAACCATTTGTCCCTGTTGTTTGTATTACAAACCCAACAACATGTATGTGGGGTGTACTTTGTTTTCAGTAACCTATCTATCTTGATCAGAAACCAGAGATGGCTTCCACTGGAAACATACTGGAAACAGTCACTTTGTAGCCTTAAGGAACATCAAAGATTATTTTGTAAAGTCTTCATAGTTTGAAATTCTTTCTAATGAAAACACTCAGCTTTTACCCTCTGAACACTTGAAACTGAATGCAATTCATCTTGGGCTGCACTTCTTCAGGTAAAGTGTGAAACTCAGTTGCCAGGACAACAAGAAAATACTCTTCTAATAAAATCGATCTTTTATCTTTCCAGTGCTAGGAAGTGAAGGTACACATTTAGGAGCAGAACTCTAAGCCCAGTGAAAAACCATGGAAGAAAAGCCTTACAGTCTAATTAATAGCATTTTTAAGAATATTAGTTATTAATTACAGTACAAATCTTCCATGTAGTTTTCTAACTGAAGCACACAACATTAAAACATATAAAACGTATTTTCTGTAACAAGTCAGTTATTCAGTCTTTGACCTCATGTTGGCTTTGTTCATTTATAATATAAATGCAGGAAATAAGTAATTGTTCAGTAGACAAAAAAAGAAATTCCTTAAAATCTACAAGGTTAGTATAGATCACTGTTTGTGATGTTTTAAGGCATTTTGTAATTGAATAGGCCGCTCACACTTCCAATGCTATTTATTTCACAGAGAGTATTTTTTGAGCATATTTCTGTTGCTGTTGCACAATAGTAGCAGCTCCAAGCTCTACTTTGCTATATACTTTGATTCTTCTCTGTTGCAAGAAACTGTCCACATGGCAATGCTGAATCTCTCAAACCACACGGAGACTATACCATAAAGAGTCATCAAGGGAAGATCTTGGAACTGAAAGAAGAAATGCACTAATGATAAATGATAAAACTAAATAAAGATTTATTTGACACAAAGCAAAAATAAATCTTTTCTTGGATGAGCTTAATAACAACTTCAAATTCACATCTAGCTCTTCCTTTTGCTACATACATTTATACTACATACAAGCAAGTAGACTAAAGCTCTAAGAATGGATGGCTACACTGAGAAAGAGAGGATGATTTTTTCTATTTCAAAACTATGTTTCTTAAGAAAGAGAATCTGCAAAACCAAACCAAAACAAAATTAGAACAAATGTGGAAGGGCTAATAGAGATCTTAATTTACAAAAGCCAGCAAAGAAATCTGTCACCAGGAATTAAGGGGTTAGATGTAGATTTCCATTATTTCATGAGTCTTTTAAACTTTAAATACAGTTTTCCTTTTGAACCACTGCAACCATAAAACAAGCATTATTTCTGTGCAAAGGGTTAGCTAAAATAAGAATTATATCTATTTGAGAAAATGCATGTTTTGCTGAGCTTAATCTGAAATAAATCTTTATGCTATTTGAGACCACACTTAAAAGGAAGCTAATCTGTAAAGAAGACCAACTGTAACCACATCAGAGTGAAGTGGGGTTTTTTTGTTGTACTTTATTATTTTTCCATAGGGGACCACAACAGAAAACATGACTGGAAAGAACCACAAAATTGAAGAAAGACACAGTCTTGGCTCTGCAGCTAGTGCAAAAGAAGGGAGACAGAATGCTCAGCTTCCCTGTAATAAGCGTTTCCTTGTTAATGGAAACAAAAATTAAGTTGCAAATGAAAGCTGCTAAGGCTTTCTCCCAGCAAAGCTTTTGTATCATTTCAGATTGTATGAGGCAAAACCCATTCTCTCTGGAAAGTACTGGGATTTCTCTTGACAAATGGTTTTTGGATCCAAGATGAAGTTTCAGGTTCAAACATAGAAAATGCCAGGATAGCAAGTGCATGCTAAAAAGCCTTGAGGTCTCACATGCTCATGTGGGACAGTGAAGAAAGCAGACTTGCACCTAGCAGTCTCACACCCCTGAGGCTTAGCTTGCCCACTGTCCTCAGGTGGAAACTTTCTCTCTTCAATGCTGACTATGTGGCTGTCCAAACTGAAACAACTAAAAATAAATGGTAAAGGGTTATCCAGACACAGTCAATCCATACACTTGTGCTGAATATGGAAAAAAAAAAGAAGTTTCAAGTCTGTTCCCAGTCAGTGTTTGGGGCTTTTCCCTTTCTAACTTAAGGGTGAATTTTATAGACTAGATCAAGGTACCCCAAAATGATGAAAAAGGATGGAGATCCTTAAGGATTATAATATAATGTACATATAGTTCCGAAGGGTTATAATAAAGTAACTTTTATAGTTCATGGGGTTTAGGTCTGGTTACTTCAAAGGTATCTCTTCTGTACCTCCCCACAAATCTCCCATCTGAAGCATAGCATCTTTAAGTGAACACTTCAGACTATCTTTTACCATGCTGATACCTATCAAGATGTCAGCTTTCACAGAAAACCAACAGAAAACTCTCTTTTAAATAAAAACACAATCAGACTGATAGCTTAGAATTATAAAAGAAAAAAATCTGAAAGAAAGAGAAGAGAAACAGGAACCGGCTTAAATCATGATATCAAAGGCTTTTATAAAATAATTGCAAACAGATTTGCTATCTATTTTTGTTTTCTTACAAGAGAAGAACAGAGGGAATGGCAACCAAATTCCAAACAAAAGATATATAAATAAAATAGCTTCCTCCCTACAAAAAGAATATTTCAATTATGAATGGTGAATTTTGTAGAAGATTTTGCTTTGGTTTTCATCAACATTCTATGTGTCTCTATTCACAGTTGTTGGAAATTCACTAAGTACCTCCAATAGCAGAAATGAGAAGAGGCTCAATTTATAGAATCCCAGACTGGTTTGGCAAAGCATCCAGTTCCAACCCTCTGCCACAGGCAGCAGGGACACCTCACACTAGACCAGGTTGCTCCAAGCCCCTACAACCTGGCCTTGAACACTGCCAGGGATGAGGCAGCCACAGCTTCTCTGGGCAACCTGTGCCACCCTCACAGGGAAGAACTTCTTCCTTAGATCTAACCTGAACTTCCCCTGTTTCAGTTTGAACCCATCACCCCTTGTCCTGTCACTATAGTCCCTGATGAAGAGCCCCTCTCCAGCATCCTTGTAGCCCCCTTCAGACACTGGAAGCTGCTCTGAGGTCTCCACACAGCTTCTCTTCTCCAGGCTGAACAGCCCCAATGTTCTCAGCCTCTCTCCATACAGGAGGTGCTCCAGTCCCTAATCATCCTCGTGGCCTCCTCTGGACTTGCTCCAACAGCTGCATGTCCTTCTTAAGTCATCTAAAATGAGCTGACCCTTTTAAACTCTAAGTGAATTATTGTTTACATTTGTACTAAGAATATACTCCTCTGTAAACTATTTACACCTTTTATTGTGGTGTGACTGATAGACTTGTCAAGTAGAAGCATTCTAGTGTCATCACTCATCACCAAGTGCTGTAAAGGGCAAGTTATAGCTTTCCTGGATTAGATCTCCTTTTTTTAACCTGCTTTTCTCTACCATCTATCAAGGAGTGATGAGTGATATTTGCTTACTATCAAAGTGATATTTGCTTGCTATTTATTTGTTTAAAGTATGAATAGTAAGACCTATATCACTTTCAGGACTGAGATCATCTCAAAGAAGAAAGACCTCATAGGGAATTAACTGCCTAAGTATCTTACAAATCTTGGTCTAAGTCTAAGGGACCAAATACATTTCTCCCTCCCATCTGTACGTGAAGTGTCATCATTGTGCTGGTAACAGGGAACAGAAAATAGATTCTGGTTTTCCACATTTCATCATGTTGGGCATGATTTTTTGTCCCTGGTGACATCTCCTGGAGAAGCTACAGCTGCAAGTGCTAGTGAGCCATCATTCATAGAGCTGTTCTGCCTCTTAGGCATTTAGTGAAGCACTAGATGTTGGAGCTTGCACTTTACTGGAAGTTGGCTGATGTCAGTGGACACAAATGTGTTCATTAAGTACACTGAGGTTACCCTTGGTATTGTCATTTTGTTCTTTGCAAAATTTGAATTCAATATAATGAGAAAGACAAAAAATTAAATTACATTCAGTGAGGTTTTGTTTTCTCTCATGATGAGTATGATAATTACTGATCTGTATATGCACGCACAGAGTGGATATTTAATTCAAAAATTCCTTAGACTAGCAAGGATTAGTAGTAAAACATCAACAGAAGGTATTTTGAGTCACTTTACCTAGAGCTGTCCAGCATCACAGTACTAACTGTGTACTACATGGAAAGGGCTTTCAACTTTATCCTGTCCTTGAGCCAAATGGTTCAGCCTAGCCTCAACATCTATGGATTTAGATCAACATTTAGAATTAAGCAAAAAAACCTCTTTTTCTTACACCCATTCAGGCTAAAAATAAAAGAATCACTGGGAGACCACTACCAGGTTCTTTTTCAGTACTCAATAAAATACAATAATATGGGACTACAGAAATCTTCCATGTGCAAAAATGCTTCTGAAAGTTCCTCTTCAGTGTCCCATCTTTAGTCTTCTAATCCAACGTTAAAATTCATTGACCAAAATGTTAATTTAGGTCATGCTTTTCATTAAGCCATATAAACAGACTTTTTTAATAATACCCCTACAAACATAAGTCAGTCTAACATTCAGTGCTATTTTGTACTCACTGGTAAATGAGAATAGATAAATTGAGTCAAAATATTGATGGGCACTTAATAGGAGTTCTGGAACAAGTATGGAGGATGATAAAATGAACACAGGCACTATTTGCAGAAGTGAGTCTCTCAAACTTACTAAGCTTCCTCACAGGTATGCCTGTGTGACTCAAAGACAAAAGATTTGCGGTGCCTGCAACTGCCAACACTGTGTGATGTTGTTTTTTGTGGTGTTAGAAACCATTTCTTTGCTGAGGAACACCAACTATCCTTTTAATGAGATGACAAGCATTACAGTGCCTCCAAGTAGAGAAATGAGTTAAGAGTAATAGGAAATCACTGACACTGAATTAAACATCTTAAAGTATGATGTGCAAATGGAAGAGCAAAGGTCTCCTTTCTGTCCCTTCTGTTTGTTAGACATTTTCCATCTTGAATTCCTTCCAGTGTAGCAAACAGCTTTGATTGAGGCATGCTGGAGTTGTAAAAATACCATAAATATTGTGTATGCAACATACAACAGCTTCCAAATTAGACCGAATGGAAAAATACATCATTCTTGGGGGGAAGAGAAGGGGTAGGGAAGCCCACCACTAAGTCTTACAAAACCAAGAAGAAGTATAGACAATTAATAGCTTTTAACAGGCAAAATCTCCACTATGAGCACATCTGGCATAATTCCTGAAAGACATTACCAAAGAATGCATGCCTTAATATTGAAGCTGTCTTGAAGCTAATGAAGAAAGATCAACATCTACTCTGTGTGTGAAGATCGGTCAGCTTACTCAGTTGGCTACTGTGATGTGAGCTTGCCACAAAAGAAACTTTTAAATGGGAGATTATGGAATGGGAACATGTAAGAGACAGGGAAAGGAGAGATTGCCTGACAAAGTTCCAAAAAGTCTGTACGATCATATAGCACAAGGCTGGCTGTTACCAGTCTTTCTAAAGTACTGGTCTTCTTGCTTTTCAGTGTAATCACTATAAAAAAAAACCAAACCAACAGAACAAACCACTAGACATTTCCTGGTAAAATATTTATTACTGCTGACAGTATTACTTCTGCTGAACTTTCCATTGCTTGCTTTTAATTCTATTACATGCTAAGAATTCACATCATACCTCCTAACAACTCCTTCCAGTAGTTAACATGGAAACTAGACCTCTCTACACCTCTCTATAGGAGCAGACTAGCATCCACTATGGTGTGACATCCACTGATGGGGTAAGGCTCAGAGCAGCAGGAAATACCATAATGCATTATAACAAGAAACTGTGTATCTTAGGTACCTACAGTACCAATAATAATAAGATGTCTACTGCATCAGATAGATTTTTATCACAATAATTTCTGGTTGTACACTTTACTGAGAAGTAAAGCATTGGGGACTTGGGAGGGAAGGGGAGAAGCTGTGAACACATTATTTCTGTGCTATCCAAATTACTTCATTGTTGTGTTTGTGATTTTATTTAAGCAAGGAAGAAGGAAATATTTAATAAGCTTTTTCTGATGAAGCATATTCCAAGACTCAACAAGATTTATATTTAATTCAAAAGTCTGTAGTAACAGGTTGTGCCTCATGTCTCTTCCTCTCCTGCTGTTCTGTTTTTGCATGCTGTGTTTCCCTCCTAGGCTGCATGAAAAAAATACCCAAAACATCTGTATGAAGTTACAGCCACTGAGCAAGAGACCTGAACAAAAACACTGTAAGACAAAAGAAAAAGCAAAATTCTGAGAAGATGGAGTGTAGAAACGGAATAGTTGCTAGGTGAACAACACTACTGCAGTCCTACAAGCATTCATGTCACATGGGCCATTCCACATTATCTCCAGAGATTGCTAAGGTATCAGCAAAGAGGAACTGCTTGCGACACAGCTAAGTTCTTTTCAGTGACTTCTCAGAAAACCTAAATTATATTCTTTCTTCCTTGGTTTGTCTTTTATGTCCCCTCAAATATATTCCTTAGACAAACTAATTTAATTTGGAGATGCTTTCTTTGGCCTCAGCACTAGGCAAAGATTCATTCTTTCTTTTATGCCATTAGAATGGTTCTGTTGACCTCAGTGAATAAACTGTCTTCATCATTGAAACTGCAGTGAGCTAACGTAGATTAATGGATACATCCACAGTCATCAGACAATCCTCATAGGATGCTCATTTCAGAAGATGAGAATGGTTCTGGCTATTCAAGAAACTCTACTTTGAGGATGCTTCAGGCATCAAGCTAATGCCAATAAAATGTTTCCTAGGCTAGTTGTGTTGTCACTCTGCTCTTTCTCTGCCAAGCCTGTATTTATTGCCCTACAATAAATTCCATCTCTGGTATCTCTGAGGACATACTTTCAGCTCTTTCACCCATTCTGTTCTCCTACATTTTCACTAAGGTACTGGTATAAACTCTTATCTTTGAAAACAATTTATTATTTTCTTACTTCACAAGAAGAAACTGGCATAGCACAGCCACAGAGAGACTGAAGAAATACTGGAAATGGCTATCAAAAGAAGAAATAACCCCAAAGCCCTACCACTGTCTTAGTGATGTTGCAATCAACCCAGATCACTGTCATTTCTATAGCAGGCACTACTGTCCTACCTAGGCAGCAAGAGTCCCTGTCTGCCAGGCAACTGTTAAGGATTACAAAACTCACCCGGGTCTGATTAAGGGTGTGTCTGCATGGTTGGGACACAAGAAGAAAAAACAAAACAAACCTTCAAACCTCCTCTGGGAAGACTGCCAGGAGAGGGAATTCAGTGCATGGCGTATTTCCAAGGGAGAAGACTGAAGAGCCCTAATTCTAAAAGAGGATGGGGGCAGGGATGGAAAGCTCTGATTAATATGAACAGTTTCGACTGCGCAAGAAGGTGAATGTTGGGTTTAACGTTTTCTCAATGCTTAGAAAAAGAAGACATTAGAAAGGTGCCATGTCTTTTAAATTTGCCGAAATAAAGTCATTTATTCTGCCCTTAGAAGTAAGAGCTAATGTTAAACCTAGCTGAGAGCTAATGAATCAGCAGACACAAACTTGATATCTTTTTCTTTTCTATAAAAAGAACCAAAAGTAAGCTTGTTTGGAAAAAACTAGGCTTAGCCACACTAGTACATCAATTGTCTTGTATTAGTATTACTGTTGAGTCAGTTCTGTAGTTCTTAGAAAAACAGAGTGAAAAGACAATCTATGTTTATGAAGACAAACTTGCCTACAGCTGTACTGCAAGTTTTGCCTAACAGTAAGGCAATAATTCATTTTCTATTCTCTATGCTTTTAAGTTCCTGAAATTTATTGAGGTTTGTTTTCATTTTCATTTTGCCTCTGGTTGGTTATTTTACAGTTTTGCATTCATTTTCTTTAAATTATTAGGCTCAAAAAAGAGGTTTGAGCTGCTGTCAGTTGTCATTCCCTGGTTTATTCTGGTCATATTCATGTCAGTTCATACTTTATGAGAATTTTCTACCCAGAAGAGCAACTTTCACACATGTCTTTGGAAGTCACGTCAATTTAACGGTTAATATATTATTTCCTTTGCATTTCATATTGCTGAGTGAACTTAATGCATCTAGAACCTACTAAATCGACCAGTAATTATTATGGTGAAAGAATAAGAGCCAGGGCTTTAGAAAACATGGGTCTGCTTTGTAAGCAAATGGGCTAAGTATGAAAAAAACCCATGTGACGTGTTTTACTTTTTATGACAGGGGAAAAGGGGAAGAAAAGCTAATTAGGCTAATTGTCCAGACCAAGAACTAGATTCAAGTGTTGCCAAGGTGAGTCTCCCAAGCCCTTATGCAATATACAGGGAAGAATAGAGCATTCCTAGAATAAGATTTGTTATAGCCAGAATACTGAGTACTCAATATAAAATGTGGAAGCACCATGCAGAACTTATGTCCTAACTTGCTTCTCTCTTAGATTTAAGTCAAATCTTCACTGTATCTCATCAGTTACTTAAAACTATGAACTAGCCATATACATCCAGTCTTCCAAAGGAGTGGCACAATATAACTGAGGATATCCAATTCACTCTCATTCACACCCTCATACATTCACTCACTCTTCGTCTCTCTCTTTTCTTCAATTACCACAAAATAAAAATTGCACAAACAACCTTGGAAGTAGGGACCAGAATCTATTTCCCACATATATAGACTGGAATTTATTTCCCAGGATATAATGGAGGCTTGTAAGAAAGACGGGGAAAGACTCATACCAAAGCTTGTAGTGACAGAACACAGCAAGCCAGTTTTAAAGAGTAGTTTTAGATTGGACATAAAGAAGAAATCTTTTCTTATAAGGGTGCTGAGGCACTGGCACAGGGTGCCTTGAGAAGCTGTGGCTGCCCCATCCCTGGTAGTGTTCAAGGCCAGGCTGGACAGGGCTTGAAGCAATCTAGTCTAGTGGAAGGTGTCCCTGCCCATGGCAGGGGGTTGGAACTGGATGAGCTTTAAGGTCTTTTCCAACCCAAACCATTCTATGGTTCTGTACCAGCTGAATGACCTAAGCATGGGTCTCCAAGATGTTATCTTGGACCTGACAACTCTTAGCAGACTAAGAAAACATAAACGCTTATCTTTATGGTATTACTATCAAAGGAGTGGAAAATTTAACTGCTGCTTGGGACAGGTGTTCTGGAACAAAATTACCTTCTTTTCCCTATATGTTTACTCTAATCAAACATACATTATCAAAACCACATGCAGCACCTACTTCCTGCAACTGTGGTTTTAAATCACAGTAAATAACACTCGTATTTTGTGCTGATCCCAGAGTTAATATGACTTAAGAGACTGAGAGCACAGTTACTATATTAGACCTTTACTGAATCTAGGTGGAAAATTCTGTCTTCTCTGAGGTCTTAAACACAACGTGTGTGATCAGTACTGCCCACATGACAGTCCTACATGCATCCAGACATAGGACTGTAGGCCAACCAAGCACTTTAACAGGAAAAGCTTACATGTCTATGCACCTCAAAGTGCCTGAGTTCTGCTGGTGGTTTAAAAAGAACATAAACTAACTAACATTAAATTATGCCTCAGATCCACATTATGGACAAGTTCCTTTACAGATTTGGACTCTGAGAGTCAGACTCTTCTTGCCAAGTTGCTATTTTATTTCCATGTCTGAAGTTCATGGATCATGGAACACCTCCTTTTCCTTCTTAGCAGACTGTTCATTTCATTCTGTGCGTTTCTCTTATCTCCTGATTACACTCCTCCTCTCCTCTCTCTAGGAAAAACTAAAAGCTACTGATTTCCTAAGTAGCTCATCTGAAAATCCTGTAAGCAAAATTCTGACTTCTGAACTAGTTATGAAATACCAAGAACCCTTCACAAAAATTGTATTAACTAAGATCTCATCAGCTGTCAACGTTTTAAAGTTATTGATCAAAACTGTGTCCTGACTGATGGAATAGAAACAGGAAAACCCATACATTTACAGAAACAATTTTCAATGTCTGCAACTTTATCATATATTGTGCTTAGTTTACAGCAGAAATACAACAATAAGGTCAGCAAAGAGGATAAGCAGTGTAGATTTAACTTTTCATCATCTTGAAGACTAAAACTTTAATTGAAGCAGAAAGCAATTAACAAATCAACAAAAAGTATGCTAACATACCTTAAGTCTATCCCTCTTACTTAGATCATCTTGTCAAGTAGATGCTTCCTTTTCCCCACCTTTAATTCCTCCCCTAAACATCCCATAATGTCAATGTCCTGTGCAATCAAGCAATGTTCTTCCCCTGTGTCCCATAATGTGCCCCACACCTCTAGGCAGTGAACCCCCTCAGCCCAAGAGGTGCTTCTGCACTGACTCATCATGATGGGTGTCACATTTGGACCTGGGACCCTGGGAGGGCCTGGACGAGGTGTCAGTTCCTTCCTCTGAGTCTGAGATTGGGTTTATACCTGCCTTTGTGCCCCTATGCTCATCTGGGCTTGTGGTGATAGTCCTTTTATGGGCTGACAGCTCCTGTAATGGGCCTGGGAGCAGCAGTGGCAGGGTATTATTTAGGCATCCCCACACACTTGACACTGTCTGTCTGTGCTCATTTTAGGGTGTGCAGATGAGCTTCTGTCACTTAATATGACATTTGCTTTTTATGATGAGATTCTGCATCCAGACTCATAACCAAAGATAAGTTTGACCTTCAGTTTTGTTGATTCCACAATTTCTGAGCTAATTGCTTTGAGAATAACGAAGGAAGTCATTTTACTACCCTCAGTGACTGAAATTCATCCCAATCAAAACCAAGTCTACCAGGGACTCAGAAACCACCCAGTACCACCCTGGAAAAGAATTAGTCACTTCTTAATTTACACATATGAACTGCATTATCGTTTTATTCATGCATTTCTCTCTCAGTTCTTCCTGTTATGGAATTATTTCCAGATGTCACAGCCATCACCATTTGGTTTGAAATATTACCTGCAGAAACATGTGACTTTGCAAGCAATAATATTTTATCAGTCTCTCATCACCACTAACCCTGTTCAATTCACTTCTCCTGAACATTCATGTTAATTTTTCTCCTCTCTCAGAGAACATTGTGACAAGCTGAGCTTCGTTGTGATTTTTTGCCCTTGCCAGAACTCCAGCTTCAACTACAGGGATCCTCCAGCCTTACCCTGCTTCTTCCTTTGGCACAGTCAACTGCAGTTGACTACACATTATGTCAGCAGAGTCTAGGAGTCATTTATCCTGCCCCAAATCATATTCAAGTGTTTCATTTTTTACTAGGTAGCAAAGAAAGCAATCTTCTTTTCAGTCAGCACACAACCAGGAACAATGTAGTTATTTGAAATGAAAATTCCTAGTCCTGAAAACCATAGTTTTCCATTACAAACAAAATCAGCCTCTATTTACAGCTATTGAAGCCCACCTATTTAGAAGAACTCCAGCAGAGAAATTTAAACGCCACCTTCTCTTAATGATCCTTCTTACCACATGCCAGCGCAGGCATTCTGCAAGTCATTCTTCCCTGCTTTTGTGTTTTTTGCTGGCTACAGCCTAGAGAGAAACATGCAATTTATACTGGGGGAAATCATAATGGGAATTATGCTATGGATAGGAAGAAAGGAAACAGTTGTCAGATTAGGGAAGAAAAAAAAGCTGTCAGAGTAAATATTGCAGTATTTTTCATTTAAAGTGGAAAAGCAGGAGTTTTAGTCTGCCTGCCCTATACATACAACTTGTTTCAGCAATTACCTGAAATGCAGGCCTTTTAAAATAAAATCTCTTATAAACTGTGATACCCAAGAGCAAATTTAAAAAGAACATACTTCGATATATGTCCATACTTCAGTTCTTGAAGTACTGTGTTCAGACCATATGAGGCATGGCTGTACATGTCCATTTATACAAAGATTCAACACTAGCAACCTCTGCTGGGTTTCCTGGGAGATACAATTTTCATAGCTTGCTAAGGCTAAACATAAGCCAGGCTCAACACAGGATGGCAGGGTAGCTAGTCCCTTACATCATTTTCACCTTACATACTTGCATCTGCAATTAATAACAGCTTAATTCTTCCTGTATGCATATGCATGAGTAGGCAAGACTGGCTTCATTTGTTGTATAGACAGGAGGTTACTGAAAAACAAAAATGCATGCACAGTAGAAGAGAAGATTTTGTTTCCTCTCCTGAGCTTAAAACTATATTAAATGAACTAACCATTTGTCAGTGTGTGAATCTCAAACCTTCTTTAACCTTTGTTGTTCAGCTGTTGTTATTGTTTCTACCATTGCCTCTAGCCAGTGTTTTAAAAGTTGATTAATAGGAACCTCTCTTCAGAAAGCCTGTTGAAACAACATGAACACTTAAGTCTTTTTCATACATTGCAAATCAAACATTGCAAGCACTGTTGGTCTTCACCATGTGTATGGTAACAATGCCATTCAACAAAGCCGAGAGCTTAGATAAAGCACAATGACAGCACCAGACAGAAAACAGCGAGGGATAAGTAAAAGAGATACGTTCCTGAAGGCTGATAAGCCATTAGAACAGCTTGAGAAAATACAGCTAGGAAGATGTGCTGAGCAGTCAGGTTTATGCAGTCAGCTTCTTTTCATCAGCCTTTTCACAGAAGAGAAAAACACAGAAGCTACTGAAGGAGAAGGGGCTGCATTCAATGTCAGACTAATTAAAAGTCATGAATGACTGTTGACTAAGGCTTAACCATGGAAGAAGACACAGGGAATAGATTGAGGCATTGCCTTCAGCAATTAGAAACTTCTATGGCCTTTGCATAGCAGGTTCAGTTCAGTTTCAGGAGGAAAGAGCTATGGAAACATTCTGTAAAGCTTATATATATGGTTTACAGTTCTCTATCCTCCATTGAGTAAGGCTCAAAAAGATACTTTAAAGGTGATTTCACTTAGTAGAAACTGGCAGAAAACAGAGATCTATGAATTCTTTTGTAAAAAGAAAAGAAGCTATAAGGAGGCTGTTGCAATTTTAACCCAGAAAATGCCACTGCTTTTGAATAGCTCTAACTGGTTTATAGCTTAAGCTGCTTTTATCTTTGCTTGCTTCTCTCCTTCCACTGTGGCCTATACCCTTAATGTGATCTGTAGCAGGTGCTTGAAAAGTTTGAATTAAAGCTGCAAACTCCTAACTCTGCTATCATGCATCCTATCTAAGGTCATGATTAAATTTATTTTCAAATACATGGGGTTTTTTGTAGTCAATTTTGGCATTTGGCAAACTCCAGACAAAGGCCCTGAAGCCCTTACAGTTGAACTTTATATATACCTGCAAGAAGTTGTGAAAAATGAAAACCAGAGGCCAAGGCAGATAAAGTGATGCTGGAATGAACAGTGAAAAAGACACTACAAAGGACAGAGTCGAGAAACAAGCTATTTAGCCCTCTGCAGCAAATCACAATGGTGCGTCAAATATTGGACCAAATTATCCTAAACTGAAAGGAAGAAAAGAGCCTTCTGAAAATGCTAAATTAAATTTCATCTCAGGAGTGAGAACTTTAGTCTTAAATCTCTAATAAGGAATTAACTTGCGATTTCAATTATGTATTAAATTTCTTGATTAGTCAGCCATTAAGGGAATGGTTCCAATCATAAGAAACCAGAATAAAATCTAATAGACACCCAAGGCACAGATAAGCGGCAGTTTACTCTCAGCATGTTGCTGCACATTGCAGAACGTGCCATTATCTTGGTAACAAATCCACGTGCCTACCAGTGGTCATCTTACTGCTAGTTTTAGATTAGTTTTCTCACATCTCAGATTAATGTGCCATGTCCACATACCTGCAGACTCAGCCATCAGATGTATTTCAGTCTCAGTACTGCAGAGCTGTGATCACAGTAACTTTAGTGGTGGCTGCACCAAGGGACAGGACAGCATCTGTGTTCACTGCCATGCAGCTCTGGCTTTGATCTCCCCTTTCCCTTCTGAAATGATGAATTGCCTAAGCCAACATGAGCTTCAGTGTACATATAAAAAAGAAATCTAAATTTTGGTGTATTTGAGTCAGTGAAAATAATAAACTTCCAGAATATATCTCTCAGAAGGAAAGAGAGAGGCTTTTTCATGGCTTGATTTCTTCAGCTTTCAAAACGTCTTGTTTTAATCAGGCAAAATGCTCTAACCAGGTTTAGTTACTCTTATGTATGAGACAGGAATTCATATTACTTCTTCATCCTTTAAAAAACATCTGTGATATGAGCAGTGGAGGTACCAAACAAAGATAAAAAGAGCTTTGTAGTATGAACACAAGGTAACAAATTGTTGAAGAACTGATATATGTAATCCTTAAATGGGAACAAATTAAAATTCTTGGAAGAGGAGCATATAGTAGGAGTTAGTCTTGTGAAATTCAAAATTGTTAGAGGTGCTTGATCTGTAATTAGTCTGTCATTACTGGGAAGCTGAATATGAAATAAATTATTGCCATGATTTAGAATAAAACTTATTGCACTTCAATTCAGTGCTGAATTTATTCCAGGAAGAAGTGCATGTAAAGCAACTGCCATCTAAAGATCCACAGAAGGTGGTCAACATGTGCAAACAAGAAAACTGGGAGGACACTAAATGCTTTAAGATTTATGGGATGGTGTATATCATAGAGAGGTAATAGCTATCACTACAAGATACATCAGCTTTATTGTGGCAAGGAAACCGGCCTTTTTACATTAAAATTCTACAAAATAAAAAACATAAGAAGAGAGTGAGAGGACAAGGAGCAATGGATTTAAACCTCAACAGGGGAAGTTCAGGTTAGATATAAGGAAGAAGTTCTTTGCTGTGAGGTTGGTGAGGTGCTGGCACAGGGTGCCCAGAGAAGTGGTAAATGCTCCATCCCTGGCAGTGTTCAAGGCCAGGCTGGACAGAGCCCTGGGCTACATGGTCTAGCATGAGGTGACCCTGCCTATCGTATGGGGTTGGAACTGGATTCCCTTAAGGTCCTTTCCAACCCAAACTATACTGTGATTCTATGATAACCACCTATGACAGGATTCATATTTCAAAAATGAAGATCTTCTCTAAAGTCTCTACGTATGTGTGTATGCCCACATATACCTGTGTATTTTACAGTCATTTATATTTCACAAGGGCTTGGAGAGGACAACTTGGTCAATGTAAATAAAAAGTCTTAACAAAGCAGCAGTACAAAGGAATCACTAAAAGGGGTTCTAAAAACCTCCCTCTGGTAGAGTTAATGTCCTGGCTATGGATAAGCACTGTTTGAAAGTTTATTCTTAAGTAACTATGAACATATACATAACAGAATTTCTAAATCAGAATAAATGCATGTATATATGTGGATGTGTATATGGACACATACCCCCAAACACATGTCCTGGGGTTCACCTGATCCAAGTCAAAGTTTCCAGCACTCATTACTATTCCTAACTGTCATATTAAATTCCTGCATGAGGAGCTATACATGGGAGAACAGTCTGAAGTGAAGACAAGACTCAGCTTCTTGTTCCCATATATTCTTTCTCTCTACCTATACTTTTCTGTTACTCTCTTATCCTCTCCATGTTCAGTGTTGAGCATTCGAAGACCAGAATTGGTAGCCCTCTGCACAGTTCTCACTTTTAGCCCAGTTGGCTGCCAAAGAACCACTATATCTGACTGCAGAAATGACTAAGAGCCCTGTCTCAGCCAAAGCCAGAGCATTCACTCCAGTAGAGGGGAAATTTTGGGAGGATTTATCCAAACTATTCCATTAAGGCTTCACAAATGGGCAAAGTGAGATGTTTTCAAAGTCTATTGCTCAGCCATTGCTAAGTGATCTCCAAGAGATAGATGAAATGTCTAAAGACTTACATCTAAGCAAATTCACCCTCCAGGTAATTTAATGCAGACATAATATATTCTTACACTGTGGTTTTAAACCTGTAGATAGCTTGACTTAAGGCACTGAATAAAAATAATTTGCAGTGCCCTAGGGCATTACATCAGTTGAAAGGAAGAAGATTTCCCAGGGAATGGAATTTTGTACTAAACAGTGGAAAAAATCATCTCATTGAAATGCTCTGGCAAGGCCTCAAAGCAATCCTGAATATGTACCTGGATGTTCTTACCAACTTTGCTGCAAACAGTTGGCTTCAGCCTGCAGTGCTGTAAATCCTTTACCCTTACTACTACTAGAAAAAGAAAAGACTGCCCCAGAGCTGGTCTCCATACAGTCCTAGTTATAAAAACATACATTTGTGTCTATCTAAAGCACACAAAAGCATCCTGGTACAGCTTTTCTATTACAGAAGAAGGTTAACCTTGATGTGTGATTCGGATGGGTGGATGACTGTTTGGTTGGGGTTTTTCTTGTAAAATTATCATTTTAATTCAAGAGACAATTTTTGAAAAAGGAAATATAAAAGCAAAACAGGGAATATCAAATCATTACTTCACAAGTTGGATTTCCTTTATGAGTGATTCACTGAGCAGCCAAAGCCAATATGGCAAAAAGCCATGAGTACTTCTGGGAAAAAGTGTAACTACAAGCCATAACTGGTTTATGAAATTTGCACTGTAACAAAATAGGCATTTTCCCAGCCATTTTCTCATTTATTTAATTAGAAGCATCTAGATAGCACCAAGGATGATGATAATGATGATAGAATAACATTTGTTTAGAGCAACAATAAAACTTTGGTCCAGAGTTGATATTAAGAAAAGCAGGTTTCAGAAACAGATGCTTCAAATTGTGAGGATTAGGAGACCTCAGAGACATGGGTTTTAAAGGTTTTCTTCGATTCTACTGTTTCTAAAGTAACACTGCATCTAGTAAAAAGAAAAAGAAGTCTACAAAGAACAACATTGGAAATTTTTCATCAAGTTGGTCATTTGATAGGCCGCTATACAAAGGCCACTATTCAAATCTCCTGTTTGTGGAACTTCCTCAGCTGAAATGGTTCTTTCTGAGGTAAAATATTATGAACAATATTTTTCTGTTACTAAAATTTTTGAAATCACTCAGTTCAGATACACCCATGAAACTGTACAGAATATGCTGAGCACCTGCCACTGACTTAACGCTCACTCTTAGTTCCCCTACCTGCCCAAAACTTCCTCAGAGGTTTTCCAAAGAAGATCCAGCATCAATTGCAACTTCCTTCTTTTGACCCAGTTATGGTCAAAATTGCACATAGACCTCTCTGCCTTATAGACTTCCTGAGAACAAGGAGTTAGCTTTGCACCATAATCTCCAGTTCTTTTTATCTCTTTCAGTACTTGAATTAAAATAGACAACTTTTGTAGTACTTGTCTACTAAACAGACATTTGGTTTATATCACAGGATATTGCTGACAAAGGATGAGCATGCATATGTCTTGGTACTGAAGAACTACAGACAATCTACTAGACATGCTAAAAGACAAATACTTCCTATATAAAAACTCAAAATTGAATCATGTATGTACATATATATACATGATCACATATACACAAATTCTTTGCTAATGCACAAAGACCTTGGCTGCTCACCTATGCTGTCAGTTCTTTACAAAGATACTCTATTAAAATGCTTCCATTCATGCAGTTCTTGCATTACACCTTTATCTCTACTACCACTGATTATTACAGCTGCTAAACAGATGTCAAAACACTAGTACTGCTTCAGCCAAGAGAATTCTTACTTTTAAAGACCACTGATTACTATGTATACTAACTGCTATCTCCAGCTCAAAAGAAAGGTTTCAAAAAATAGTTAGGTACAAAAACTGTCCAAGAGTGTGAACCAAAGGCCAGGCAACATTCTGGAAAGGTGAGTGCCTGTGCAGTATGAATGTGTTTACAGAAGTTAATTCTCATTTTTTGGCCTGTCCTTCATGTCATTCAAATGCTGTGGTTTGCATTTATCTGTGTAGAGTGCTTGCTGTGATTTATAAGAATTTCACTATTTAGGACAAGCTGAATAAGATGGAATATTCATTTGATTCTGTCTGACTTGTTCTGATCAATATTTTGATGCAGAAGTTCTCAAGCAATGACTGTGTCACACGTGATGAGGTGTCGTGGATTGGGAATCAACTGTACCGAAAACTAGTTGTAAAGCATGAATATGGTAGACTTAGTTGTGATAAAATAAGGGTAGTTGCACAAGTAGGTGTATATGTCCATAAAAACATGTTTGTGTGAGAGGAAGAAACTCTAGCTGGATTGGTTGTATTTCTTTCTGTGCTGATTGTTCACATGACTGACTCCCCAGACAGATTAATGCCTTTCATTAGAGTTTTTCTATAGTAAAACATGTTGTACCAGTAAATACAAGAGTCCTGTCATTCACAAAGGCTTTTGACTTCTCTAACTTCTAAATTTATGTTATGGGGGCATATAACTCTTTTAACACTTTTAAAGAAAATATTTGAAAGAAGCTCTTGGGAAAAATAAAGAGCTGTAATATGCTTATCACATGGTTCAAGACTAAAAAGTTAGACAGAAAAAAGAGGGGAACTAATAACATTGTACCCCCTGTAGTGCTTATAGCACATTCAATTGAGATTCTCTTTCAAAGGCCTACTGTTGGAAATTCAGTCCTATTTTCATTGATGTCCTTGACTAATCTTTAATTGACTTCAGATGCAAACAAGGCTGAGCCTACAGAAAAAACATTAATTGAAGAGGAAATCAAGTGATATGAAAAATCTGTTTCCACGGAGCATCTCCCACCAAAGAAGGCCTTTCCTCTTACCGGATACAGACGTTGTTTTTAAAAGAGACATATGGTCATATCAAACAAACATTCTAAATATAGTCTTAAAGGGCAAAAGAAACAGGAACGTATGACCATTACGTACTTGCAATATTTTGTTTTGTTGTAGTCTTTTCCTCTTTGTGGAGGAGATTCTAAGAAAAAGAGCAATGTTTCCTGTCATTTCTTTGCAAGTGGTATGTGCTGTCTTCAGTTGCACATAACTTTGCCATCTGCAGCTGCAGTGCTAAGGAAAAGGCAAGTTACCCAGGCAAACACACACAGCCTTGGAAGCAACACCTCCTTAGAACAGCTGCAAGCTAACTTCAAAAATGTAGGTGCTTACTCTCAGAAAAGATACACCTCATCCTAGTGCAGCCTTTGCTGCTTCACAAAGACTTCAGTGTTACATGCCATAGTACAGCTAGCCCTGTGTATTCTGTAGATCATCAGCCTCCTGATATAAGCTTTGCTCCTCTCTTCTTCATTCCTATAAAGAAGGCCTCATGTGACTTAGCATTTATAACTGGTGGAAATGTAAATAGTCTAAAAAGGTTTAATTACACACAAGCCTCAGTCATGTCATCTGAATATGAATTTTCTCTTTACTCAGAGAAAGGGATAAAGTGGATCCAAGGCTTTGGTTTTGGCTTGTGCTGAAGTTAATGATAGCATTCAGATCAGGGGGCAAGTTTCCTCACAGCTCAGGTGTGATAACATTCACGAGTTAGGTTTAGTTAGGAACTGCAAAGTAGGACAGACCAGAACCTAACAGTTACAACCTATCAAGTCCCGATTCCTAACCCCAGTCTGCCCTAGCAAACAATTCACAAATTATCACAGATTACATTTGAGAGAGCCTACGAGCAGCAAAGCAAGCTTGATGCTTCCCTGTTCCAGGTGGGCAATGTAGCAGCCAGGCCACTATGGGAAACTCCTGAGTTTTGGAAAAGATACATGCTGCTACTTTATTTGCATCAAGTCTGGCCATGGATGTAAGGATGACCACCACACCAAGCCTCTCTAAGCAGACTAACAAAGCAGTGAGGTCTGAATGTGTGTAAGCATGAGGTAGACACAATGTTGGTCAGTGGTCAGCAACATTTCTAGCCCAGTCTTGCGTGCCTGAGGAGCTCTGAGGTAAACACCAGTTGTGTGAACATCAGAACAAACAAACGCTGACTTTCAGTAAAGCTGGGGAATGACTTTTTAACAGCACTGTACTGTGACACACCCCTCATTAGACATCAAAGAATCCGTGTGGGGAAGAAACGTCGCAAAGTCCCACCCACATGAAAAGCTGTTCCATGTGAATTCTCCCATGTCTAATAAGGGGAGAGCTTCTAATGGAGCCTTTCCTTCAGAAGAGGAATTGACTCCTACTTTCACAAACATCCTGAATTTGTTCGTGCAGGGAGGAGAGTACAGGAAGAAAAGACTACAAAATAATAGATCCTGTAAACGTTGTTTCCAAAGGAAAACAAAAACCTGAGGCCTTAATGGCGTGAGACTCCTCCAGAGTTAGGTGGTACCAGAGCAGGCTGATGCCATGAAACTTAGCTCCAGATACAGTTTAAAGTACAAAAGAAACTCTTTCCTCAGAATTTCAGCAGTGAAGAATGATGTTACAGCTAATAAAAGTGATGCTGCTACAGCATCTGATTCGTAACAGATCTGAGAATTCCTTGATCGTTACTAAAAATTAGTAATTTTGTTGTATTATAAACAGAAATACAACAAAAATCACCACAGAAAAGTAGAGCTGTCAAGAAGCTTCCATTTAAACTCCCTGAAGCAAAACACACCATAACCCACTAGGTGCTGCCAAAAAGCTCATTACACAAAAGAACAAAATGGGACACTGGATTTCATCTCCGTATTTTTGACAAAAATGACACAAATTATTTCCATTTTCTCTAGGAGCTCTATAATAAAATGACATGCTGCTTGTGTTCAAAGCAATTCCACAACACTGTGACTTCATGTACATAGCTACGTTTTCACAGTATACCCACCAAAGTTAGGTGATTATAAGGCCTGGAATTGTCTTCCCAGCTGAGTCAACAGAAATTTTCCTAACCCTCAAAATAAAAGCGGTACCATTTGATCTCACCCTTTGCATGTGATACAGCAGAGGCTCCATGTATCTATTCAGTGTTATTACCTAACAAACTGCAGCTCTTATCTGAAAAAGATTACAGTAGCAAAATTAACATACATACAATTTACTCAGATGATGATTATTTGCAGATACCCAGTTGTGTCAGATTTGATACATGCGCCACTCCTTTCAAGTACAAAACCTAAACCATTGACCAAATTAATACATTTTTATCCCAAATGACTATGTGAATTCCCTCAGACCAAATCCCAACTGTGACCTAGACAAAGGCATTCTTAACATACTAAACATCATCAGCATCACATACACTCTTTTAAACCAAGATTACTTTTATTACATTTACAGGTTAATGTGCTATCTGCTCATGTAGATGAATTAATAAAAGAAACCTTGTTCCCTTAAAAAATAAACCCTTTCTTTGGCTTGCTCTTTCAGTCAGGATTCTCTCGTCATTTTGCACCTGTGGTATATCGTATCTTTCACTTAATAGGAAATTGTTACTGTTATACCAATACACTGGGACTAAGAAGACCTGTATTCCAACACGGATCTGCCATAGGCTTCCTGTGTGATGCTGAGCTTTAAGATAACATTTCTTAAAATTGTACCTATTCCCTATCTTGGATATAAACCACTAGAGCCCAACGTAGTCCAAATATGTTGTAGCTACTGCTGCACAGCAGAACATCATAGCTCAATCAATGGGTAGAATGGCTGGGATCTTCATTCAACAGTTTGTCTTCTTTGATACAAATTGGTTTTCACCAGATCTGAGAGAAGCAACAAACTGAATGAGCGACAGGTTCATTTTGGCTTTAGTGAAAAGATGATCATCAAAAAGTCTAAGCTGGACATAGTTGATTCTATGCTGAGGTTCAGGAAATCTCCATCTTAGCTCACATACTGTATTTTAGTATTGTTATACTGTGATATATTTTATACCTCTTTAATTCAGTAAACTTTATCAGAGAAGAAGTAAAGAGACTAAGCAGGAAACTGTAGTCTTGACCACAAATTGCAACCCCAAGCCCCCAGTTTTAATTTGATTTCCTTGTACTCTCTTTCCCTTTCTCCATTGCACAACTGAAGCTGGTTTTGCTGCAGAACTGCACAGAACAAAAACCTAATGAGAGTATGTAGAGTTGCTTAGTTTGGCCTCTCTGCTGATAATGGAAAGCACAAGCTGCTTTATTCTATCCACAGGCATAGGTATACCACTTCCATCCATCTGGCAAAGCATCTGATAGGATCTGCATGTCTGCGGTAAATTGACTCTCAGGACAGCAGTTGATCAGATAGTTGCTCCGTGGGAAATAAACAGAGCTCCCATGACACAGTAGAAACGTCAAGAGGCTATTTTACAGTATCTGAATGTGGGGGAAGAAACCAAACAAAACATTTCTTCCTGCATACACAGCACAACAGTTTGGTAAAAATTGAAACATTCTATTCCCCCACAAGTTTCACAATCATTTCATGAAATTTCACAATTTAGTAACAGTAAACTGTCTGTTCTGCCTACAAATTACAATCAAATACTGTCCCATGTACCCAGCTGAATATACTGTCTTGAACTGAACAGACCCGCACTTCCCATTCAGCACTATTTAGCATGTGAAGGTATTTCCATGTTATCTGAACACAGTGACAAAAATTCACAGCTTCTCACATCCCAAGCCATAATCCTAGACCTGAAGTAAAACCACTTTGGACAACTAGATAAAGCCAAAAGTAGCTCTGTAACTCAAATCTACAAAGCAGAAAAAACCCAACTTTTTACTTGTAAACTTATCTACGTAATTTGTATGTTGATCTAAGCAGCTCTCTATTGCCAGCCAAAGACACTCAGCACTATTGTCATTAAATGTCTTCTTCCTGCCTGACAAAGGAAAGCCCTAATTCTCTTAATACTTTGTTCTTGAATCCTGGAGTGGGGCCAGAGAAGGGCAATGGAGCTGGTGCAGGGCCTGGAGCACAAGTGTGATGGGGAACGGCTGGGGGACCTGGGGGGTTAGTTTAGAGAAGAGGGGGCTCAGAGGGACCTTATTGCTCCCTACACCTGCCTTACAGGAGGATGGAGTGAGGTGGGGTCGGTCTCTGCTCCCAAGTGACAAGGGACAGGACAAGAGGAACCGGCCTCAAGCTGCACCAGGGCAGGTTTAGATGGAGCTGAGGAACAATTCCTTCCCCAGAGGGTGCTCAGGCACTGGAACAGGCTGCCCAGGGCAGTGGCTGAGCCACCATCCCTGGAGGTATTTAAAAGACCTGTATATGAGGCACCTAGGGACATGGTTTAGTGACTTAGCAGTGTTACATTAATGACTGGACTTGGTGATCTTAAAGGTCTTTTCTAACCCAAATGATACTATGATTTTATAAACCAGTGTAATTCCCACTAGGCACCTCAAGACCTTGTGGCTGTGTCTAGCAGTTCGAAAAATGAGTGGTGCCATAGTTTTATGCATACTTTTGGACCAAAGAGGCTTGATGCTCTCTAAAGGACCATAGACTTATTCATGGCATATTTTTATTTCCTGATATCAATTTCCCAAGACACTAAAAATGATAAAAACCCATTCAAATACCACCTCTTTGTGAGACCTAAACCAGAAGAGATGACGTCTCATAAAAGAAATGGCTGTAGAGATTAGTGTAACACTTAAGCAGTTAGTTCATATGCAAACAGTCTGCTCTAGAAGTTTTATTTATGGGACCAGTGCTGGCTTCACTGAGTTTTCTGAAGTGGTTTTACCTTGGGCCAAGTATGATAGATTGGGATGTGAAAAATTGAGTTTGTAAGAAAGGTTCGCTTCCTGGCTTACTTCATCAAGTATTATGAGTAAACATAAACAAGGGCTGGGATGTTTCAACTTCCAAAGGACAGCCAAGCCAAGAAGTATTACCTATTCAGCACAGTTGAACAAACAAAACAATTTTCATCTCCCTGCAATAGAAAAAACTATTCAGTCATTCCCAAAAGACAAGATACTCATGTTAGTCTTGTTCCTGTTTGATACAGCATCACTAGGTCATTATGCTCACCTCACTTTTCTCTCTCAGCATTATCTACTCTTATCCCTTACTTTTTTTACAGAGCAGTTCATGAAGCAGTTAAACTCTGTCATACTGCTTTTTGCAATACAACATTGGATTAAAATGACATACAGGCAAGGCACTGATAGCAACTGCTGTCCTTGCCCATGCTGATACACTGTGCTGGTCACTACATTGCCACACATGAAAAGCCATCCCCATGTAGTGGATGCATGGTTGAACCTAAGAAAGAGACTGATAATAGGTGTTGCACCATACATCTCTGTAGCAACGCCTCTATGAAAGGGTGCAAAGACACCCTTGATGCCTATGTTGTGTAAGCTATCACAGAGTCTACAAAAGCTTCTTTTAGTGGACAAGTAATTTGGTTAGGGTACTTTTCATCTCTCTCTTTGAGTTTTGTAGCTTAACCTCTATGCAGACCTCAGAGTAGTTCTTAGAGCAGTTGTGCTAGTAAGTTCTCCACAATTTGTCAGAAATATTTCACTCTTCCTGTCTTGAAACACTGTCATTTGAATATGCCAAGCACTGAACACTGTTCACAAGCCCCTCATACTCTCCATTGTTAACTAAGAACCAGGCTCTAAGGATTTAGTGATTAATATTTACTGATTAATATTTTAAACAATAACAACAAGAACAAAAATAATTTGTGAAATATTTGTTCTGGATAACCATGATCCACCAGCTCTATAAGAACAGCTCCTTTCCATGCCTCCCTAGATTCCCAAGTCTGTAATTCCTAACACTGTACTCATATGTCAGCAGGTAACCTAAGCTTTCAAACTATTTGGGTTATTTTTATCTAATACATATCAAAATGTAAAGTTGAATTCCTCCATGATTATCATGTTAGGAATATGTTACAACCATTTATTGTTCTATCAAGGAGCAGCCAAGCAGCACCAGGACTGAACAATGGAGTGTCCTACTGTAGATCTCAGAGTCCTTGAGTCCCCTTATGCCTTTACTGGTGGTGCAGGGTATTTCCAGGTCTCATTTCAGACTCTTTAAGGAACATTTCTTCAGGATGTGTGGTGGCCTGGTGGTCTGTTCTGTGGATCACTTCAAATGAATTTATGTTTCACTAATATTAAACTACATAGGAGAAATCAAGTCACTTATTTTGTTTTAAAATTATCTATATTCAGAATGTAAGACACAGCTTATCTTTTGTATTTACAGTTTCAGACAAAAAAAAGAAAAACCCTCAAGTGAAATCAGTTTCATCTATATATTAAGTCTTGTATTGCAAAGCACATAATATTAGGTTCTGCCTTAGAGAAAACACCCAGAAAGCAGGATGTATTCTCTATGCTTATCAGATGACATTAGAACTGTGTCATACAAAGAGATGTCAAAACAGAATACATAACATTGTAGATGCATTTGAAATCTACACCCAAATCTCTCTTCAGTTAGTAATCTGAACAAAAGGCTCAGGTGGAAATGGTGATGCCACTGCCCCTCTCAAAACTGCTCAAAGGTGGATAATGAAAAGATTCACTCCTCTCCTTCCAAGACAGCAGCAGCAGCAGCTGAGGAATGGCTTCAGGCCACTCAACCTCACTTGCATCCCAGTTAACAGCTGTGCAGACCACAGAAACTCTACTTCCCAGAGGTTTATGACTATTTTTTTTTTCTCTTTTGATGTGTTGTTTATATAAACTCAGATGACTTCTGCTTTGAGCCAATCTCTGTACTCGAGAATCTTCTGCTCATTGTACCTATATGTTTTGAACAATGAATGAACAACGCACTTTGTACAAATTTCATCTCAAAAGAAACAAAAAGGATTATCCTTAGGAAACTATTTTAAGAGATAATATAGTTGATTGCTTTGTGATTCTGAATGCATTAGAATTTGCCAGAAACAACCATGCTATTGCTCAGTGCTGATGTTCACAGGTTAGAAGCACAAGACTACTTCCTGCAAAACCAGACTAATTTCTTGAACCTAAGTCCTAAAGACAGGCAATTTTAGAAATAACTACACATTTGAGTTAGAAACAACCTTAGGCATGATAATATTACTTTCTCAGATCTGAATACTTAGCAAATAATCAAGAAACAATAAAGTTTCTTCAGATTTCACATACATCACCAGAGTTTATACCGTATATTTTGAGTTATAAAGGCATAAACCGGTGAACTAATAAAGACTTACCTGCTGAAAGAATTCACATGCTTTAGCAATGTTTTCTGCATAAACTCACAAAATGAACTGAAACAGCACTCTTCCAATTTAATCTTCAGTGTATTTATCAGGAACAAGAACCATGTTTTCATATATGCTTATGGAGCATGTAGCACAATTAACTACAGTTCAGTCCAAGTTACTAATATACAGAAAGACCTCTAAGTAAGAGTGAGTACAGTTCCAACTTGCACAGTCAAGGATCTTGCATTTGAACATCCTCAGAGATAACAATGAGTACGCCGTTTGACCTGGCTGGCTGTTACTGCACTCTGAATACCACAGTAAGCTCTTAGTCCAGGGTCTGGTCCAGAAAGCCTACTGACCCTCTGCTTTTACCTCTGAAGGAATACTTATGCTAAAGCTCTCTTCTCTATTTAGCAGCTGAAACAGCAACCCACCATTGGATGCTATTCCTCCTTGGAGATCAGGCTGCTACAGGCCACTAGCTCAGGATGTCAGGGAAGTAGCTGCTTTGCAACTCTGTCTGTGGAGCCTTGTTCACAGTTGAAATTAACTGCACATGAAAGACAGCTAGTGCAAATCTTGTCCGGCCCTACACTCTCAACTAGGGCTGTTGTGGTTTGAACAGAAGATAAGTTCTGAATCAAGTCTGGACTCTGATCCAGGCTTAAATTATAAACCACAATGTTCTCAGCCTTCTTGCTTTTCAGTTTATTGCCAGCAGGTGGTGGACATTAACAGAGTAATTTAAATCACAATAAATGGAAAAAGGAAGGAGACCACAGATGAATAGATGTGAAGGCAAAAGGACATACAGGATAAAATTAAGAGCGCTTAGCTCACATGAGAATGAACACAGAAGAGTCAATGAACACCGAGTGAACATGTAAAATTAGGGCACTCAAAGAAACATGATTCTGGGCAGACAAGCTGGGAACAAAATGAATGAAGACTGCAAATAATAAATAGATACATGGCGCATAATGACGCAAGAAGGGAGGCTCTGCATGCCATGTTGACTGTCAGAAGCATGGAAAAAGATGGAAAAAAACAGGGGAAAAAAAAAAAAAAAAAAAAAAAAAAAAAAAAAAAAAAAAAAAAAAAAAAAAAAAAAAAAAAAAAAAAAAAAAAAAAAAAAGAGACAACTAAGCAGTTATGCCAAAGATGAAGACATATAATGTAGCATGCTGAAAAGCTCCGGCAACATGCACTGAACTGGGACAATAGAAGCCTGGTGATCTACTTTGTTTCAGACAAACAGCTTTTCAGAGTAAAAGAAGTAGAACTGAATATGCCTTTTGCATGAATTTTGGTTTGTTGTTTTTTTTTTTTCCAAAACTGGAAAGTTAACTATTGCCAAACATACAGCAAAGGCCATTTTTACTGGTTTTTATCTACTTGTTTACAGAACCTTCAGTTTTCACAAAAGCAGTTCTAGCAATGAAGAGCCTTGCAGATTAAGATATCTGATGTAAAAACCTCTTGTTATTGGCTGTACACATAAAGATGCTGTCTTTTTCTCTATCCTAGCAAGGAAAAATAATAACATTAAAAAGCATTATAATAAACCACCCTAAAGTATCTCTATGCACCACAAGCACCTATAATCCTACCTGGATTCCTTATAGTCTTGCATATCTAGACTTCAGACTTCTTTGCAAAGCAATAAATTCACTCTTACCTTTCTAACCCATGATCAACATAAATGCCAAGGAGCATCTTATTTTTCACCTATTTCCATCATGGAAAAAAAGGTGGTTTGTGTTAAAAATTCAAAGATCATCTTGGTCACTATGACTGTCTATCATCTGTCACATTCAGAATACAAAATAGAAAAATAAATACTACCTGGATTTTCTACCAGAAAATCATTATAAAATAAAGAAAAATGCAAATTTCACTGTATTTAACATTTTTTTTTTTCCAAAGGAATTTTGGTTTTTTTTAAGAAACTTATTTTAGTCAAAGAGGAATTTTCAGTCTTTCCTTATAAATTAGATGTGTTAAATATGACTGCCAGTAAGAAGTGAGAATGAATACTATAGTAGCTCTGTGACAGGAAGCAGTTTGTTGACCAATACAGTACATTTCAGTAGCACTAGACTGCAGGAAGGCAAAAGTACACTTCTTTGTTTATACATTATACTTAAATAAATGCCTCTGAAGTGAAAACACTACATGAACAAAATGTTAGCCCAGTTGTCCAGCATCTAATTACATTGTCAGTGCCCCCATTACAGCACTTATATCAGGTTTATAATTCTGGCCTTCACAATGATTTTTCTTTCCTCCAGTTTCAAGTCTATGAGCACACCGTAGTGCTTTGTTGTATTTGCTTACACCACTGAAACCACAGTGTCACCTCTGGAGTCAAGGCCTTGCCTTGCTGCTGAGCAGAGCTGCTCTCTGCTAAATAGTGCTTGCACACACTGTAGTTCTTGTGTTTTGGCATCAGGCTGGAATTACTAAGGGCTTCCATTGTCCTGAGATCAACAGGTGCAGAACGTCTTTGGGGTTTGAATGCTGTAGTTATCAGACCAGCAATCAATGGTCTTATGTTATAGCAGTCAGATTAAAATGCTAATTGCCATTAATGCTTTTCCACTATGGCATTCAACTCAATTGTGTTCTTTTAGTCCCAGAAATGTTGATATGTGAGACTATCCAATTAATTTCAACAGAGCACAGGCATACACCATCCATAGGAGCACTGAAGCGGTTAAACAAAATCTTATAATCAGATTAGATTTTGCTTGAACTCATATCTGCCTTCATCTATGAAATTGCACTGAATTACACTACAGGGTATATTGATAGCTACTTTACATGGAGACATTAATTGCATTTTAACCTTACAGTAAATCACAATCTTAGTGAATCATAAGTCACGCCTGTTCACATCAGCTCTAAGATTACAGAACAGCAAGGATCCATGGAGCACTGGAAAGTCTTCTGTTAACTATCAAAGGGCCCCGTTTTAACAGATTATTGGACCACAGGCTTGGGGTTTATTGAAAGGGAAGGGAATTATTCAAAACAGAAGCCACATTCCAGCTTTCAGATGTAGCTTGAAGAGTTTTAAAAGCTTGGATGTGAAACTTTACTTCAGTCATCTCTAGTAAAAATCTTTAGTTCTGTATCCCCCAGACTTTTTGGATTTGAGATAATTTCGATAATATTTCTGTTTCTGACCCCTATTTAAGGTTTTAAACTTTCACTGAAACAGAAGTTAAGAGGTGAAATGCATAATTGCTTGTGTCATTTAATGTTTTCAATTTACTTCAGATATCCTGCTCACCTCTGGGCTCTGTCTAGCGTTGCATACTAAACCCAGCCTGGACTGGGACATGCACCACTTGCCCTCAGTGTTGCTTTTTGGCAACTGGCTCTTCAAGGCCCCACCAACAGGCATAGCACTTCTCCTCCACATCCCAGATTTCTATTAGCTCTTCAACTCCAGCAAGTCTCCAGAAAGATGTGATGTATAATTTGGGCAGCTGCTTGCCTCACATCTAACACACTTTCAGGCCTTCCCATGACCTCCAGCTCCAGACAGAAGCAAAGGCTCATGACAAGCATTTGACCCTGGGAAATCCCTCTTGTGGGAAAGATTTAGAAGCAGCTGCCCATGCAGCACAGCCCTGCTATAATCCCAAATTATGACTTCTGAGGGATCAGCATGGAAGGCAAGCTAAAGCATCTTGGGAGTCAAATGCAGATCATGTAGGATGAAAGTTAAGAAATTCAGTTTCAGCTGATGAGCACCTAACAGGCATAGATGGTTTTCATATACCACAAGTCTGCTCACAACAAGTTCTTACCTTATTTTTATCACTGTTCCTTTTTCTGATAATTTCTGATAAAAGAATATTCACATTTATGCCCTGTTGTAAGGATGGTCTGCTTTATTCCTACTGAAACTCCTGTGCCTCACTTTTGGAAGTTGTAGTCTTAACTGCATCCAAACTATACATCTAAATCTTTACCTCTGAATCCTAACTTTACCTCTAAAGGAAAGTCATTTATTTGTAGAAGACCTGGAACTAGACTCCAGGAAGGGACCCAGCTAGGCAGTCTTAAATCAGCTTTATGATGGAGCTAGACCAATGTCAGCATGGTCTAGCCTAACACATGGGAACCTCTATTTGTTCAGGATTAGCATTTTCTATTTGCACAGAAGCCTCAGAAAACATTGATACTCAAGATTTTGTGGCTCTTTTATTTGTCTGTGCCATCCTGTAATCAGATAATAGAAGTTTCACAGAGAAATCATAAGCTTTTCAATGGAATATGGAAAATGTGATTTCATACATTTGAATGCAATCATTTGTGCTCAACAGGTGATCGAACTTCAACACTTAAACTCAGAGTAACTGAATTTGGGAGCTCAACTTCAGGCAAAGTTTTGGTACGCAGTCATGTGTAGAAGAAAGATCTGTGACTCTGCTGGTTTTCAGTCCAGTTAAGCAAAGCCACAATGCTCAGACTTTAAATGCTTCAGTATGGAAACTGGCATCTGACTTTGATAGCCATGGTGGGAGCAAAATGGAAGCAACCAGGAGAAAGCACTCTTCAAAAAATAGTTGATCAAAGAGAATTTTCTATTTCAGAGTTTTTTGTTACCATTTCCGAACTACGTATGTGAGGGGTTCTGATACTATCCACAAAAGGGTATACTTATTAAGGATGCTGAATGCAGTGTAAATGAGAATGAAACCCATATCTTCCATGAACAAAGCATAGCTCAGCATAAAATGCTCAGAATTCTTCAGAGGCAGGGAGGTAAGAGAAATTCTGCCAGAAATATTCGCTGTGTGGCCTGGTCATAAACTTCACCTGTCTTTTTTTTAATTCAGGTTTCTCTGTCATTTGGGGGTTTGCTAGGAAAGGAAAACGTTTTAATGGAGAGGGGTAGGGAGGGGAGCAAACCATGGATTTTGGATACCAGTCCTGAAAGCAGGGATTGCTTCTGCACCCAACAACATCCTAGGTGTATACGTTATTGCATGTCTGGGTGTTACAGGAAGTTCCAGGAGTAACAGTTACAGGAAGCTCAGCAAATGAATGAGTATAGTCCCCTTAGTCATTTCCAATCACACTCTTTTGTGATGCAACAAGAATGGTTTTGCATGATGTGTGAAAACAGATATCTGCATTGAAGAAAATCAATATACACAGCATCTCTTGGACCCAGAACAACACAAAAGTTCATAGAGTTTTTCCCTCCCTTCTAATTCTGGAAATCTTTGAACTATATTACAGAAACTCATGGATATTGCTGTCACACACAGAGCAAATGAGTGTGCACAAATCCCATAAGGCAGTGTATGAAACCAGACTCTTCTTCCTGCTCACTAATGACTAATTCACGTTAAACAAAATGAAAATAAATTCCCACTGACTCCCTCAAGAACTGAGACCAAAGAAGAACTCACCTCTCATAGGAACATCCCCAGTAAAAGCATACAGTGGTTTCGATCTGACAGATTACTGCTCTTTTATAGAGATTTGTTTAAAATATTTTATTAGTCTACTTAATAATGCTTTGTTGTACAGGACAAAAGTATGGTTTGAATTCTATTACAGCCACTGCCAATATTCCCTTGCCCCCACACCAGTCAAAACCTGAGCTGGAAGCCATGTCCTTCTATTAGGAAAGGGACTGAATGATTGGAATTTTTCAACTGGCACAGTTCACTATTCCTGTTAAACCCATCTGCTGCTTTCATTTACTTACTGTGTAATTAAGTGAGTCCCTGTTCCCCATGTGATCCAAGTTTTTGTTTTATGGAAATGAATTCTTCATGATGATAAAAAGTCATAATGACAGCTCTCAGAACTGGTATTCTCACACACACACATAGACAAAAACACCATGAAGAAGAAACGCCTGAATTAAGAAAGTACATTTTCTACTCTGCTGAAAGTCGTAGTTTAGACAAGAGGTAATGGGGTTTCCCCACCCCCACTTCACTCTTCAACTTCTCCTTCTTCCTTCTCACACAGTCTTCTTCCTATTTTGCACAGTTTCAATGGCAACAATGAACAAAGATGTCTTAAGAGCCAAGAATAATACGCTGTTGTTGATCTGTACTCATAAGTCTCACTTAATGATTTTTTTTTTTTCTCTTGCTTACTCAAAAAGTTGAAAACTCATGCTTCCCTAGGGCCATCTGTGGAGTTCTTTGTTTGGGGATTTGAGAAGAAGCCAAAGCTTTGCATACCCTGTCTTTGAGACTCAAATCCCAGAGGTATTGCTGAAGTTCAGCTAGGGCTCAGACTAGCATGAAGTCACTTTTCACAAGAAACACATCTCTGTTTGAAGAATAAATGGCTAACAATACTTAGCTGACAGGCACTGTTCCTGAAGGAGCTATATAACCTACTATATACCTGCAAACTGAACCTGGCAAGTTAATTAGCACAATCAGTTAGAGATGTTCAGATATTCCTCTGTCAGAGTTTGAAAGGCTGGCTCCAGAGCCTGAAGTTAAAATGTCTGTGGTAGCAATGATGTCAGCCTTGTGACAGGCTTTAACTGGAGCAGTGAAAGGAGCTGTTATGTTTCTCCTAGCTCAGCAGGTGTGAAGGCAACACAAAAGACATTCACAGAGGAATTCCCTTACATGAAACTTAATCAGACTCATTCTGAGTGTTGCACACCACTGATTCCGCTGCCTGGGGACTGAATGGTGAACAAATGCTGGTCCGTTGTGTTTAGCAAATGCTTCTGAGGAAAAATATGTAATTTTGAAGTTACCAATTAAGTTACCAATTCTTCCTGTCACTGTTATTTCATCTCAATTTCATTGTTACTTTTCTTTCTCCTTCTACTTGTTTTCCGATTCATTTGCTGATCCTTCCCTTCAGCATAATGTTCCATTCATTTAAATACATTTAAGTCTGAATGACAATTGAGCATTTTTTTGCTCTCCTTCTAGTTTACCATAGCTAACTTTATGGAAAGAAAATCCAGAAGAGGTGGCAACACAGGCCCAAAGCCGTAAGTTCAGATTCAGTGCTGATGAATATTTTGATGCAGTTGAACAGTAATCATCTCTAGTTAAATACTGCCACTGCAGCTGGCACGAACTGCTGGTTTTGCTCCATTTTGCTTGCCAAAGTGAAATTTGTTAATTATGGCATGCAATGTAAAAATTAATTCATTAAGAAACATGACTTCTGTTACAATTTTTAACATACAACTATAATATTAATTTGAGGAAGTACTTGAACCAATTCCCAAATGAAAACAAATGCTACAGCATCTTTCCTTATTGACAAAACAGAAAGCCCTTTTGCTGTTCTAACTTAACAGCAGTTTCCAGTTTGTGATTGCTATGATGACTGTTACATGCTGTTCAACATCATTTGGTATTCCACTTACTCAGGTTCATAGGCCTAGCCAGTGTATTTCAAAGTGCATCGCTTTGAGAATAACGTAGTCACTCTCTGAAAACATCACAACATCCACAGCAGGAAGCTCTCATCAGAATGTATTTTCACAATGGGGTTCATATGCAATTCTCCTAATTCAGTTCAAGCCCTAGTCCGCAAGTATGAATTCTGACATGCGAGTAACAGACTTCCTTTAAAAAAATGGATCTGAAACAAAATTCCTGTCTATGCTGAAAGTCTTTTTATACTCCTTACTTGATGTGAATTATACTAAAAAAACCCTTACAAAATACCACAGAAGAAATCAAGCATCTGTCATACAGGGGAGCCAAAAAATCCCCTAAAAAGCAACTTGCCTCCACCCTTTTATTTCTAAAACTAAATTTTGGTGCACCTTTTTCTATGTGCATTGTTCTTAAAAGCAATCTTCAGTTCCTGATACTTCCGAGATTGCTATTTCTTTGACTATCAAGCAGTAAAAAGGAAAAGAAGCATGTATTTCAGCTTTTCAAATACATCACTGCCTGCCAAATTGGACTCTAGAGCACTGGATGAAATATGTTTTACATTTAGTAAACTGTACCTGTAAATGTAAACTGTGTTTTACATTCAACACCACAAAGGCAGTGAGTAGAAACACACAGTACTACTCCATTTGGTGACATGGCCAATGCATGGGTGATCTTGAGAAGGGGACTGGATAAGACTCCTTCCCAACACAGCAACCTTTCTTTGACAACACAGACTGGGAAGAAGGCAGTCTTTGTCCCAAAACATAGAAACTCCATATACTTTTCTTTCCATTACATGACATTTCCAGGTAAGGTCATGTTTGCTAGCACTGCAGTGATTTTAGAAAAGCACAGCCTCATGAGATTAAACTTTGATTTCAGCTTCTAGGAGTTATGATTCTGCCTTCACACTCAAAGATGTGACCACATCATGAGTTTAGCTACATTTCCAGGATGCTCTTTGCAACCATGAGCACTAGTTTTCTAATTCAGTGCTGATAGTTTCAGAGAGTCATGTATAACTGTCATGATACTAAGAAAGGCAAAGAGTGAATGGTTTTGCTTGTCTCTTTCTTGGGAAATAGCAAACGCAACTCAGACAGCTGATGTAATGTAATGTTAGTGACTTCACAGTAAGATCCCAAACAAGAATAGGAAAGAAAATATTTACATTTTCCAAGTCAGCTGCATATTCTCTAATTTACCACAAAAAATTTTGTAAACTGGAATAAAGCAACCTCAGGCTCATTAGCAGTTCTTTTCTAGAGCCCATCAAAGAGGAAAGGAAGTAATTATGCAGCACGACTCTTTGAACTGGGAAAGAAGAAGGCAATTTCAACCCTCAGGAAGCACACCGAGGCAAAGAAACAGATCCTTTGTAAGACCTAAAAAAAAACCCCAAGGAGACATGCAAAGAGCCAACTGTATTTTGGGAAGAACAGGGAATGTGAAATCCATCTACTATCCCAGTAACACATGCTATCAAGCTGTATGAATAGAGAAGAGGCAACTACAGTTAGAAACCTTCATTTTTACAAGATGTTATTTTCATTACATGCTCACAAACAAGTTGAGAAAAGCACAGTCTAGATTAATCTATTGTAAATGGTTAATGGCTGCATTCAGAGTAAGAAGTATTACTTCCTACCAAAAGGGCTTCTTCAAGTTTAAGTGCTATACTAGTCTCATTAATGAACTAAATATAAAATATTGAGTGTGTGCTTAATATAAGTACCCTGGGGGTTGGAGGAAGTGCAAGGAAGCTGAAGAACAGAATAGAATTCAAAATTACTTGGCCTAAATTTAGACATGGTCTGAAAAATAATAGAAAACAATTCAGAGGAGACAGATAAAAGGCCCTGAAATCAGAAATTTTGGGGTATAAGGAAACATTGTAAGGTAGAAAGGGCTGGTTTTATAATGCTCACAAGCAGAAAGCAAGCACAAGAAACATTATCTCTGATACCTGACTGGTTAGAAAAGCCTTGCTTTGAGCAGCATATGTTCTTTTGTGTAACACGCTTACAGAAAGATGCAGATGATATTAAGATTCCAAAGCTGGGCAAGAAGGGAAGGTGAGAGACTTACAAAAATATAACCTACAAGAAAGAAGTTTAGGGGAGACTGAGTAGATGAATGACAGTACTTTTCAAATCTAGAAGAGGCTGCCACAGGGAGTAAGAAATGCCATCTTTTTATTTCTGTTGTAGAAAGTGTAAACAAAAATGGGTTAAGTTGCAGACAGATTTAGGTTAAACTTTAGGGGCAAAAAAGCCTTAAGAAAGGTGAAGCATTGGAACATATTTGCTTAAGTAGCTGTGCCGTTCAACACTTGGGGCCTTCAGGAATACATTAAGATATACTTTATATGTTTGGACTGTGTCACTCTGCAAAATAATTGTTTTTACAGTAAATGATAATCAACAAATGTCAGCTCTATACAGACTGTGTGTGTAAGATAGAAATTTTTCCTCATCTTTTATATAGTACATGTGACAGTTCTGAATTCCAGAGCTGCATTTCCCCACGCTTATTCTGATAAAAAGGAGCAGGATGTACACACAAAATCACCACATTATCTACAGTCATAAAAGTTTCAGACTGTGGAAAACAGTTTAGTTTTCAGCAGTCAGCATCACACTTAAAAAAGCACCATGACATCTTCATCTAAACCTTATAACTAAAGCACACACATAAAATTACACAAACAGATGTGATCATTTCACATCACTGCAATTCAAATCCACTGATGGTTTGCTGATATTTAAAAGATCCTGGATTTATAGTTTGCATATTGGTATAGAAACTTCATCTACAACAGATTATAGAGAGAAGAAAGGCAGATAGACAAGAATGTGGCTCCAGATAGTAAGTCACTGAACCATGACAGCTCCCTCTCTGCCTCTCTTTCTCTTCAGATAGATAAATTAGAACAATGAAAGTGAAATTATACACATGAGCTTAATCAAAGCCACTTCCTCCAAGATGTTTTTCAGAAGCCCTCATAAAACCTTATTGTATCCCTATGCTAGGAATCAGACTTCAGATCAAATCAGAATTGTCACAAAGTTAAAATAAGTAATTTTATTCTATAGATGATATTTTTTTCCCTAATACTGTCAGGAAGAAAATCCAACATAAGTCAAAATAGCTTTAAGCATAGCTTATGCTGTCCAACTGTACTGCTGTGTTTATTGTATAAACTGAAGCCTGCTGTGGGTATTAAAGAAGGTATTTTAAACTGCATAAGGTGGAAAGAATGTTTGCTTGTGTATAGTTATAAGAGAGTAGAGTAGGTTGAAAGATTTTAAGTGCTGAAGAAGGGCTCTCCTTATGCACTCACATTCTGCAAAATCTTTCTCTCTGAATTAACTGTGTCCTTTCCTATACATTTCCTGTAGCAAACAAAAAGACCTGGCAAGTTTCATTCGCTGCTCTTTGACATGATACTCAGCTGCCAAATTGCAGTTGAATAATTGCAAGAGCTTTGACATTTCCACGCTCTGACATTTTAGATAGAAAGCTTGAGAAATCTGAAGTGGTCAAATCTGATGAAATGAAAACATTTGGGTTGTTTTTTGTTTTACTAGCAAATGAAGGGATAGGTTAAAATGATTAAAAGGGTAAAAATTTCCCAGATGTGGAGTTTACATGTAAACAGAAAGAAGCATAAAGGAAAACATACATAATACAGTATCACTTTAAGTGGTCTTTCTGAAAAAGACAATACCATCTGTTTGTTTTATTCCAGTTTCTGACAAGTTCATTTGACCCTGACAGATACTATCAGGCTGTGTGTAAAAGGCAATTATGTGTGAAGAGAATCCAAATAATACTAGCATAGGAGTCATCAGCCCATCAGAGGCCCAACTGCACAAGGCTAGAGGAGCACAGGACACAGAAGTAGCCAGAAACCTTAACTGTTAACTCACTGGAAAGGATACCCTGTCCAGTCCTCCCCAGGGCTGTCCCAAGAAAGACTGAGATCCAGGGACAGCTACTGGGCAGACTGTCTGAGCTCTGCTGCTGGGCGAATCCACCATACACGTGTATATATATGTTCTCACCAGTGGACATCCATCCTGCTCAGCCAAAGAGGAAAGCAGGATCAGGCTATTGGTGCTGTCTTTCTTTGTGTGGATGCTTCTCTGTATCTGCCTATGTTGCTCTGTGTAGCTAACTGTATATATCTGTGTGGTGTGTTATGTGTGTCTATGTATGTGCCTACCAGGAATGCATGCTTAGACTCACTACTTGAAAGTGAAGCAGCAGCAGCTTGGCCTCTCTTGCGCTGTTGGGTCCAGCCTGCATTTCCCCTAACAGGTATTGCTGGTTTATTTTCCATGTCTGACAAAGGAAAGAAAATAGAATTTTGAAAACAAGCAAGTATGTATGTTCTAAAAACGCTGCTCTGTGTAATGAATGAATGCCTCAAAGAGAAGAAAACCAAACCAAAATGAAACATCACAACCCATGAGTGGTTCTGAGAGAAATAATGGTTCAAGCTTTGTGTTTCTGGTTCTCCTCCACTGTTCCCTCCCTCTGAAACAGACAAAGTTTGTAGATCTGGGTTTTCAGGCTGTTTTCAATTTGATTTGTTTTCAAATAACTTTTGTCTCTGGTCACTAAGTAGACATGGGAGACTCCAAATCAAAAGGTTGAATGGGAGGTATTCATGATTTTCCCCTTGCTCAAGCAGGAAGCATCCTGGATATGGTAAGCATCTCACTTTGGATGTGGTTCAGGGTATTTAACGGTCAAACAGAAAAGCAAATTCCATGACATACCCTATTGGACAGCAAAGCTGGCTGAAGTGGCTATGTCTCTACACATTCCCTTCCTTCTCCCAGTCTTTCAACAGGAGTATTGATATGTCAGGGTTAAAAGCAGGTAAGAACAGCAAAACAGATCAAGTTGTTCTTCATGCAACAGGTAACAGACTTACGGATTTTTTTTTTTCACTGGATACTGTGGTTTTGAAAGACCTTACATGGGTTGCAGAAGAGAACAGACAAGTACTTAAGAGAGGAATTCCAGTGAGAGCTACCAAACCAAAGCAGGATCAGGAAATCCCAAGAAGTGAAAATAATCAGAGGCTAGAAGAGTACTTGGAGGAATTGTCTTCTGTACTGGTATGGTTGTTGCTGTTTCTTGACACAGAGGAATGGCCCTAAGCAGGTGGTTTATTTAGGAGATGAAACAGGGCTGAAGGGCTTAATTTCTGAGGCCTCACTCAGCAAGGCTGTCAAAAACCTGTGTCAAAAATGTGTTCTGCCATGGAAGTCTTCAGACAACAGGAAAGATGAGCTAGTATAATCTTCAATGAGAAATGCAACCCAAAATTCCAAGAAGGGAAATTCAGTTGCTATGAGTTAACAAAAGGGATGTGCTCACATCAAGTGATTCATTCCATTGTTACAGAAAGCCCACTTCATTTCTACAAGTGTATCCACCTGAAACTCTTGTATCCTCCTGCTCTGGGTTGGAAAACAACCCACAAACCAATTCTTCATGTAGCATTTTAAATACTGTATGCAGTCAAGTAGACATTTATGTAACTCATACCTAGTAAAGACATTTTGATATCTGTAGACAGTATGTGACCAGAATTAACAAAATGTCTGTATATTTGCACCTAAAGTGATATTTCAGTGTAAGACATCATTAGCAAATTTCTACCAAAACAGTGGAAACATAACTTTCTAACAAACTAAACATTAAAATGTGTACTTTCCTAATGTATTCAAGATAATTCTGAACTGGTTTACACATGGCTGTGTAATACTCTATACTGTGTGTGTATGTATGCATATGTGTGTATATGTATATATATATATACAAACACAACTATATGCAAACGTGTCTGTTTAATCAAGTCAGACATGTCTTATATCAAGTAACAAAATGGATGTGAATGCAAAGTCACAAAAATGGAGAGTAAATCCTGGATCAGATATTCCTGTCTGCAAATGAGAATTATCATTCTTGTCAGCCTGCCTGCTGCCCCCTCCCAAAAAGCTCATTACCAGAGGTGATGTGTTTCCCAAAGCTTTACTTTCTGGGAATCAACATTATCCCAGTGAAAACTAACTAAATAAATACATAAATAAAAAAAGCTCAACAATACGTTTTTACCTACATCTACAAAGGTGTATGCACACAATGTACCTCTTAATTTATACTGGTAGAACATTGAGGTGAAAGCTGTGAAATACTGTAAAAGAAAAGGTGCTTATATTCATGCATTTCAACTAACAGAAAAAAAGTGACATTTTGAATATAATCACAGACTTGAATTAGGCTCGTGCTGGACCATTTCACAATATATTAAAATGGGGCTAAGAATTGAAAACAGTGCCACTGATCATTTAGTGAAAAGAGTCCTTGTGCGGGTTTCCCTTCTCTTGCTCCTTCACAAAAAGAAACCACTATGAGCATCACAGTGCACGTCAGCACTATCTGCTTCTCTCCACACAACTTTGATTCTTGCTGGTGTTTGCTCGTCTGATCCCTATCCTGGAATCACCCCCCTTGGCTGTGAGATGTTTCACAGTCATTTCACACTGCATGGATGATGAGGATGATTCAAAAGTCAGTACTCCCACAGTGTGCTCCTACCCAAACTAAATCAGTCCCTATAGCTGTTTCCTATTCTCAGCAGGGCAAGATATTCAGGATACATTTCCTGTAAGCACTCATTGAGAAGGAAGGGCTCTTCCTTTCCCCGCAAGTATAAGTATAAAGCACATTTCAGCTCCCAAAACTTAAAACAAAGACTGGAAATTAGTCATCATGCAAATAGGCTCTAGCTGCACTGTTTTTCAAGTTGTATGTCACTAGAATAATTGAATCCTCTCAATTCCCAGAAATGTGGTAATAATTAGGCTGGAAGGAGGAGAGAGATGAATGAGGAGTGAAAAAAAAAAGAAAAAAGTCAAAACAAAGCCTAAGTAGCTGTGACCAACAAAACTGAGCAAAAGGAGCAATAATGGACACATTTTCCTTCAGTACCTAATGAAACTGGCAGCAGTAGTAGAACAAAGATATCGTTGTTAATTCTGTGCTCCTAAAATGTGATGATAAATTCACAAAACAACAGTTCCGGACTGGGTTCAAAGTGTCACCAGTAACCTTGAAAATGAGGCGAGGCAGGGAGGACATCAGTGCTTTATGCCAAAGCTCAAAAAATCCTTGCTTGACACACACAAAATTATCAAAACTACATAGAAAGAGTTAAGTGGTGCATAATGTGACCTTGTGATGTTTACAACGGTATCAGTATTGCAAATACACCATGGTGTAAATGCAGCCACACAACCAAGAGAGTATGGATTTGGAGTGCATGCTGGGGGAGGAATGAGTCTGAGGTGGAACCACAGGCCATAAACTGCAGGCACATATATGTGAAGCATAGCCCAAGTATTTACTCTACTATTTCTGATGATGACAGGAAGGGTTTAGGTTTACACTGTTTGGATACTGTGATCTCTATCTCTGTGAAGCTGAGTTGCCTACTTCTGGTAAAATTAAACTATGCTAGAGTCTGTACAGTTACCAACCCTGCTTTAAGAACATGCCATAAAATAAACAGTTAGGAAAACCAAAAGATTTCCAAGGACATATGATCTGTGAACAAAGAAACTTGGTTTGTACAGGGAAGAAGATACGCCCAGTCCTGATGGACAAGAATCTATCTTTCCAGATTAATGGGGACACAAAACGATGAGCCTGAAGTTGATTAATTTTGTTCCTAAAAGCATCTTTTATATGAGGTGTTCCCTACATTTCTGCTTAAGTTTTATGTGCTGGATTGTCATCAGGGAAAGTCTTTTTCCACTAAGGGCAGTTCCACATGTGAGATAAGGAACATAGTGGTAGTGTAAAATGCTGTTTGTTTAAGACATGTTCAGCAGCTGAAAGTATCACAAAGCAGAAGGCAAAGCAGCAGAAGAAAACACTTGATAGAAGAAACTCAGCAGGCTCTACTTCTCTTCCTGCTTTTTCTTCATGGCCATAATCCAAAAATTCTGACTTAGGTTTAAAGATTCCATCATGGCAAAACCAACACACAAGAAAATTTACTGGCATGTACATGTTCTAGCTGTCAAGCATACATAGAGCACCACGCTGAAAAGCACACCATAGGATATGCACTGTTCAGCTTGCCTGCTTTCTCCTTATTTCAGTTTTGATTTTCCAGTGGAACAAGTGTGACAAAGCAGCAGATAAGGCATTTGCCCAGACTGCTCTTCTGGGCTCACATCATTCCTGAGGCCTATCATGGAAATATCTGCAACCACTCTAGCAGTGACTCACTGAGTTTTAAAGGTTAAAATCCTTCCAACGTAATAACAACAACAACTGCATATGCCACTGGTTAAAGGGATACATTGTTCTCGCCAGACTGTTCCTAATACATTAGTGATCATCCCTCAAATAGAACATGTGGGGCACTATCTCCCGTGAACAAAGTTAGAGGCTGGAACTGAGCAGGAAATGGTTTTACCAGCCTGCAAAACCCAGCACATTTCAACATGATTCCAATCAGCAGCAAAATGGGACCAAGAGAAGTCCCAGAAGGCCAAAGAAAGGAGAGCTGACATTCTTTCCTAGAACTCTGAAAATGTAACTTAAAAGCCCTGTTCTGCCTGGACAATGGGTTTCTCTGTTTTAGCATGACAGATAACACACAGTGGTGGGCTGTGCTTCTCTCTTATTTTTAAAGATGTATAGAGATGAAAACCTATTCATTGTTGCCCGGAACACTTTATAGACAAGAGCATGAATGGAACAGGCATTTTCCTTACTATAAGTAAAAAAATATATGGGAGAACCTATCAAACATATTGAGGTCCAGAAATCATACCCAGTTCCATGCATAATGGCCATGTGGGAGATGTATCTTCACAGTAGCTGTGCTTACAATATCACAAAATTACAAAGAAAACCCTCCCAATTACAACTCAGTCTATGCAATAACTCAGTCTGGTTTCAATCAAAAATATTTTCAAGTATATTTGTTCCTTGTGGTAGTTATTGTTCCCTATAGCTTTTCTGCATGGAAAAGCGAGGACTTAAATTAGCACCATAAAATGCTAACATAAAAGAAACTCATTTTTGGTTTCCACTGCGACAGCTGGAGTACAAAATGTTACCTAAACTCATCTGTGTGCTTCAGTTTAAAACAGCTACTAAACCTGCATTTAACTCCTATGAAATTAAGCATTCATGCCTAATTGTACAGGCCACGTGCCTGGCTAGGGGTGAAATGTCCCAAAGCTTAGCCATAAAAAGGTCAGGTTCTTGGGTCAGACTCTGAAACATGATTCCCTTTCAAATATTCAGTTTACAGTACACCTGCCACTATTCATTTTGTGGTACTGTTGTTATATATTCCCCAGCTTGGTTTGAAGTACAAGAGTAATGGGAGGAAATAAACATTATACGAAATATTTCCTACTTTATACTTAAATAGCTAGTGCTTCCATGGAAGAGGAGAGAGGGCTGAAACCTTGCAACAGACCGAGTCCTTTGGAAGTTCTTTGTGATCCAGCAAAAAGCTTCTCTGTTTAGAAAATGTTATGAGGCCTGTGTTAACAGGCTTACAGAAACATATACTTAAATAGGAGCATGTAGTGCTAACATCCTACATGGCAACTGGATATGCATGTATCTGTATAACAACAGGTAGTATTTAGCTTGATAAATCAATTCTGAAAGATTTTTTTCTCTTGGATTGAATTAGGGAAAAATAAATCATAAGAAATAGCTATGGCTGTAAGTGATTAGTTTGAAAGACTTTTTGTTCAGAAATATTTAAGATGCCAGTTACTACATCTCATCACGTATTTTCAGCTGAGGTGATAACTAAATCCATTATCATCAGCTGCCCTGATCTTTGGCATATTTCTTTCTTCTCAAAATTATTGCTAATACTCTTAGCAAACAATTAAAAAGGAAAATATTTTAAGAACAGAATATGAAGCAAGGGCAACAGGGACTAATAGCCACAACTGGGACACATGTTTGAGATTGGTTCAAAGAAGAAACTGCAGTCTGAGCCAAAAGCAGATTATTGCTATGATCTGGCAATAGTGATACCAATAAAGAACCTATGGGTAAAGGAGCATTTAAACAGAGAAGTGGAGCAGTCCTAAGGGAGGAGTTTTGAGAACCTTCTCTTCTATGCTGTACCTTGTAGAACAGCACTAGACTATTTTCTAGGATGAGAAATGTATGCTGCAATTCAACATGTTGAAAAATTATTTGCATTGTAGTCTCATGGCTGGGATAAACAGGATAGCCCTGACCACTGGACTGACTGGTTGAAGACATCCTGATATTTGCATGTCACTGGTGTCATCTGACCATTTTGTGAATTCTTCATTATCCTCTCTGTGTCTTTTATGGAAAAAGAGTTGAAATTAAAATGTAACAGCAACACTGATCAGAAAGTGTTCTTTCTTTATGGAAAAAGGGCTTTCCCTGCTCAAAAAAAATCAAAATCAAATTGGTTTTTGGAACCCCAGAGTTACTCAGCTGTGTATGTATGACTGTGCCACTAAAAAAACCCCAGTGTATTCTCTTTCCCCTTTATCTGCCAAAGAGAGCTGTCAATGATGACAGTTCAAGCTCAGCATAAAGTTTATTTCTGAATTAAACATATACTTTGTTGCGTGGAGCTTTTAGTTTTAGTTTCAAAGACAGACAGTTCAGTTCCTTGATTCATGAAAGAACTGACAGTAAAAGCCTACATAAATACATTTTAGTAGATAACAGATTCAGCCACAAAGACCCACCATTAACCACAAGGCTCATTAGCTCTGAGTCTTGTTTGAAATTCTCTCTGAGACAGCTTGGCCACAAAGCAAGCAGACTTTTCTTTGCAGATGTCTTTTAAGGCAAAGATTGCTTGAGCTAAAGCTGTTCTATTGTACAACATGGGTTAAGCCTGGAATTTTACTAAGCCAAGTAAGAACAAGATGACTCCAAAGCATTTGAAAATGGATTTGTGTTGTGTGTGTGTGTATCTATACACATAAACAGTTATCAGCTGCAGTGACATATATGCTGAAGGTTAAAAAATGCAATAAAAATATAGACATCAGCTAATGCCTAGCAGCGTTTTATTGACAAATGATTTCATACTGATTTTTAATTTCTGAATTTTCAAATATTAGGGTGTTTTCAGTCACAAAACCATAAACCTGATTGAAAGGAAAAGTCAAGATATTCATGATCCTGATCTCTGACAACTCATTAAGAATAGAAAGCAACCAGCCTCCCCCTTAAGTTACCTCAGCTTTGTTGTGAACAATTTGAATTCAGTGGTTGACAAACCCCTTACATGCATTCATATAGTCACTAAATAGGTTTTGTTTGGTTGTTCTTTTGGGTTTTGTTTGTTCTGGACATGTTTTTAGAAGCATCTTATTAGCACTGACAGAAGACAAAGTCATTCGACACTCTTAACCCTTAAAAACCCTCTGTTAATACTAGAGTTACACAGATAAGCAGTCCAGCATAAGGAACTGTAAGAGTTAAGGCTCACATGCATTCTTATCTGCTACAGATCCTGCTGGGAAAAAAATAAAACATATCTATTTACAAACAGAAACTTCTAACATCAAAATGAAATATAAGTTGAGAACACTTTGTCTATGATACGCTGTTTGACTGTATGATTTGAAAGGAATGTTGAGATCTGCCAGAGGGGGACTATTCGAAATGAGAAACATGACAAGCTGCTTATCTCTTCTGAGACAAGAGTTATTTGTTGCTGGGAAAACATAGTGAGGCATGTGTGGAGGCAGATTTGTATGGTTCTCTCAGCAGGCTGCATTAGTATCTATTAAAAAGATCATTTCACTTTGCTATACCACAAAATCTTAAGGAATACTGTAGTTTTAAATATGCGTTACTAAATATAACATTTCTCATCCTGGTCTAAACTTTGCACTAAATTCATTATATGCAGTGAGCAACTGCATAATCAAGAGAAATAAAAGTTGAGGCAGCAGAGTTGCAAGCTACATTTGTGGATCTTGTGGGGAAAGCTGCAGATCCTCAGATGCCCAGGATGAAGTGAAGGCAGCTAGAATAACTGTACCCAGTACAGCACCACGTTAATTATCAGTAGTAGATCTCTATTCATGTAGTTGGCAAGAACCACAACACAGATGCCCGCTCACAAGTTACATATGTGGGCATGATCAACACCCACCAACATCAACTTTGCTGAAGTCTTCCTCAGGCTTACAGTCTATGTGTGGTCTACTTCAGAGAGACCTGTCCTTCTCCTTGTCGGAGAGCTCTTCTAATGCTCTTACAGAAAACCAGTTGCCTAAAGATCATAACTGACCAGCAGATAATGACACCATAGCAGCACTGCAGGCCTTTGACTTCACTTCCAAGAGTCTAACAGACCCTTTCACAAGGCATGAATATTCATAGTGTGACACCTACTGCTTCAAAATGAACATCCATACCAGTGTTGTTCTGAACAGTTATCTGGTTGTACTGTGGAGTTAGTGCACATGGTCCCATTTTGTATCTTCCTTCCCTGTGCTTCCTTCGTGGCTTTTGGCAGGCTCATAAAAGATATGACTCAGCCACTTGTCAGCACAATTTTATGACCTAAGGATAACTGAGTAGGAAGCAAGCTTGTCTCTAAAGTAAAATCTTCATTGATTACTAATTTTTGAAGCACTGTGTTTGAAGTAGGGTTAGCAGGAGACAGTACAGTAAGTTTCCCAATAATAAGGAAGCATGTCTGCAAATCCCTGAGGGGTTTGTGAGATTGTCTATACACGTGAATGATTAAAACAAGCTTCCCTTGCTTCACTGGTGACTAAATCTTTCTATATCCCACTACAAAAAATGACATTTTCTTTTTCTCACTTAATTTAGGATCACTACAAATTTACAATAAAACCTGAAACTCAAAAGCTAGCAACAAGTGGCATTCCTCTGGATTTAGTGCTCCATAAATGCAACAGAAAGCTAACAAAAGTTAACAGAAAGCTAAGGGAGCCTTTGGGCTCCCTTCCTTCATGAACAGTTGTCCTGAAGTCACTGAGTAGCTCGGATGTACTTATGATTGAGTATGTGAGTTAAAAGATGTTTAGAATATTAGCCATTTTCAGCATTTGAAGGCAAAAGACACGTTTACCACAGAGAGGTACAGTCAGGTATCTACACTTGCATATGTCTGCAGTGCAGTACAGCTCTTCCACTCTCACACACTCCCAAATTATTATTATGTCCATGACTTATTTGAGAAAACACTTTTAGATGGGTGTAAGAGCTTTACCTTAATCAGACTGCATATAAATTCATTGTGCTGCATAGAGATCTCTGTCCTGTTTCCCAGAATAATTGGTTTTTACTCCATATTCTCTGTGCTTTGCTCACCTTAAGGCTGCCCATCTTCAATATTAACATTACCTGCAAAAAAACCCACAATTAAATTGCACAGCACTAATCAGAATAATTCTTTCCTAATAGTAAAATTCTGATATTGATGTCCTACAGCTTCAAGTATTAGAGTTGGATGAATTTCAGAAGGCTGTTTGTGTAAGTTGCACTAAGCAGATCATCCTATGCTTTACTTATAGCTCAATATGAGATTCTTTGCACTCTATTCAATATTTTTATTATTATTATTATTATTCATTTCTACATAAAGAAGTTCACAAAGTCTCTGCCTATTCTTGGCTCACTATTACCTCTTCCAATAACTTCATTGGCACAAACCTCTTTTGGATACTTAAAGAAACCTGACTATTTTCTCAAGCTATATTCTTTGTTTCATTAAAGTTCTTTGTGATTCTACGTGAACCACTGTCTGATAGCTAAAAATTCTTCTTTCCATAGTGTATTCCCCTCCAACCAGAATATCACAAAATCTGGGTTTACATTACTTGTGTCTCAGTCCAGCTTCAGTATAAATGAATCACCTATCTTTACTGTTCCTTCTGTTGCCTCATTTTGCCATTTGCTCCAGGTCAGGATCTAACCCAAAATGTGGCAGTGCTCCACTCTGTAGTCATGTATTAGAAATGGTTTTCTTATCCAAAAATGGCAATATTAGTTCTACCACAGACTAACGATTGAGGGCTCAAGTGTAAAGTGTACCACAGTCATTACAAGAATAGCTTTACCAGCTGAATAACATGTATTATATGAAGATTCACATACTCAATCATTTCTCTTTTCTGATGCATCACTGCCTACCAGTTTGGCTCTAAATCTGCTGTATTCACTATCTTGTAGATAATTTTAAGACACATTATGAACCACATTTTCATTATGGTTCTATATGTGGCAGAGAGATCTCAGAATATGCCATGGGTATGGATTTGCTGTAAGAAAGGAAAATGCTAAGATGGTATTCATCAGAAAACAAATAAATTTTGCCATGTTTCTTGTTACATGCAATTCCAGTTAATGAAAGTACAATGGTTTCACTAGGTAGAGGTCTTTTGGGTTCTTGGGGTTTTTTAAACTTACATTGAAATTTTATTTAAATAGGCTTCTCTCTTTTTTGGTCTTTTTATTGTGGTTTGTTGGGTTTTTTTTCTCAACAAACTCTCTTAGCCACATCTTTTGTAATTTCTAGGACTGTATGTTTCTAGCTGGGCTGAAAAAAGCCATTTAAGTATGTAAAAATTAAGGAATGTTGCATCAGGAAAACAATCCACTCAGCACTAGTCTAAACAAGACAAGTCCTGCACTTCATAAACAAACATTTTTACCCACCTCTCTTTTGCTATTTTTTCTTTCTAATATGGAACACATGTAACTAGCTTTGAGACAACTGGAAGTAAAAGTATGTTTAGGATCATATTATCCACTATCTTTCAGGCACACAAGAAAAACAAAGCTCAGATTGATCTTGTATGATAAAATGTCTATTTAAGTAATGAAATTTATTTCTGCTGGCAAAGTCATTTCGGAATCACATGACGGTGAATGTATTCATTCTTTTGTCTCTGTTTGCCCTTATTTAATATGAAGCCTGTAAGCTGTCTGTCACTATCTATTCTGATTCATTAACTTCATTATTTCAGATCAGGCTATTTTATCATGCTACTTAAATATATCAAAATGTAATGCAAGACTAAATTCATTAAATACTTTAGGAAACATATAACTATTCCTGATGCATGAATTTACATGATGCAGAAATGTTACTCTGGTGGTAATTGGAAAGTTTGCAGTAAGAAAATAGTTTTACCCTCTTCACTTCTCCTCTCCCATCAGCTTTACTGAAGGGACCTAAAACCCAAGGTGATGACTTCTATATTTCTTACAGTTATAACTGACATTGGTAAATTCCAAATTAATTGAACATGTGATTTGAAAAGAAGAATTTCACCATTTCCTATATCTTGGAGTTATGACACATTATTTGGATCAGAAACTTTGTATTTGATTTACATTACTAAGGATTGGGGGAGGTTTGTGCCAGTTTTTGGCAAGCTATAAAGGGAATTGATGAATTGATATAGCCATACGTACTGCCTTGAGAAATACCTCAGCGTAACCAGATAGGAAGTGAACCACTCCAAACATCAGGTGTCCCTCTTTTTCCTTATGTTGGCTACTTCCACTGCTTCCTCATCCCATAGACCTGCAAGTCCTTTTCTGGCTGACAGCACTAGAGAGGTAGAAATGAGAATATCTGTCCCAGCGTTACACTGCACTGGACTCTTGTTCCAGGCTGCTAATCTGGTACCTGTTAAATCAAGAATAAAATAAAAATAATAATAATCAATAATAAAACCACACAATGCAAATATCAAAAAATAAATAGGAAACTGCTGGAGAATAAAAAAAAAGAGGTTAAAGTTTTGGCTATTGTTGATGAATGGAAGATTTTCTCTTACTTTTCTCTGTAGCAGCATGTTGGTGGAGGTTTTAAGGAGAAGTAGGAAAAAGATAAGGGAATAATAAAGTTAACTTTGTCCAAAGCCAACCCAAAGTAGTTTGAAAAGCTGACAATGCTTCTTGAGAGTTGTGTCTGACCACTCTGTTCACGCATCCTATGTACTGAGGAAGCACATAAACCAGGGATTTAAATACAAACATATTAGAAAACGTAGTAATACTGTGCTAAGCATTATAATGTCCAATGTTTTTCCTGTTTGAAAGGCAGTATAGTAACTCCAAAAGTGAAAGGGATCATAGGGGTAGAAACACAGAAGTTTGGAAGGTGCTTTAATTCTGTGATAACATGATCCAGCTGAAAAAAACTGAAGCTAATGACTATCACTCATTTCAATTTACCTGTTTCAGACTGATTATTTTTCTCTTGCCCCTCCTTATGTTCAATATTTAGCATCATTCAAGGCACTCTACTTTTTAATTTCATAGCTATCAGATTACAAACTTTACTGGGTTTTTTTTAAGCAAAATATTTGTGTAACAAAGAATATACAAGAAATACAAAGAAATACAAGAACTGGCATCAATAACCTATGATAGTACACAAGTGCAAGACAGCCACCCACAGTAAAGGACTTATCTTTGATTTTAGTGCTTGATAAATGAGAAGGAAAAACCAGAGCTCATTCAGTCACGATAGTGCTGCATGGGTTTTATTTAACACAAAGGAGCAATTCCTAATTATTACATCATTACAGAAAAGAGATGATTCTAGATAAACCAGAAAAAAAGCAGCCCACTAAATACAGATATAAGTGATATCTACTCTTGCAGGGGTTTATTATTTAGCATGGGAACTAACTGAAGGGTTATGTTAAATTTGATGGCTTGGACTTTGTGAGGACCTACAGATGTGAAATCAAGGAAATAAACCTTTTCTCTTCCTTTCTGGTTATTCTGAAGCATCTAAATTATAAATTTAACCAAAGCCACAATAAAAGGAAGTTAAAGCACTTCTACTGCATTAAGATTTGTGTATGTAAGTATAGTATTTCACTTGAAAGTTTGCTGCCTTCTCAAGATCTGATACAGAAATTTGGTAACAGTCAGTGGCTAACTAGATGATTTTGCAACCCCAGAAAGTATGCTCACTTATAGAATGTTCTGCCATTTCTACCAGCTGCTGGGTAAAAAAGAATGTAAGAAAGAAATTAAGAGTCCATGAAGATTTGAATGTTAAAGGAAACACGGCAGCCTTAGGCCATTACATTTTTTGACACACATATATGGATAAAAATCCACTGAACCATTCTGTGATTCTCTGACTGACATGCATAACGTTTATTGAGGCTGCTCATAATTGCTTTCTTACAGGTAACTATTTAACAACCTTGGCAGGCTGTGGATAGACTGCCTTGGCAGGAAATCATTAGTTGCTGTACAATGAATATTTTACACATATTACATGGCTGACTCAGGCTTAATCCTACATTGAATTATAGTGTTCGCATGTGCCAACTCGCTGCAACTAACAGCTCTACATCTCTGTTAGTATGAACTCACCAAAGGTGACTTTTCATAAAGTTTGATTCCACTGTAGGTATCAATGTAAATCAGAGAAATGTGAAGAGAATTTCAAGGAGCTCTTCTTTAACACTGATCCATCTTCTCTTCCCTTTTCCCCTGACCCTTCCCTCTCCCTTTCCTTATACAAGCACACATAACTCTGCCACCCAGGGCAAGCACTTTTTCCATAGGGAGGGACTGCAGTTGCTCACAAAAGATGCAGGATGCACAATTCACTGCTAGTGGAACAAGGCAGAGTTGTGGGTCAGGAAAATGCAGTGATTAATGACAACCCAGTCACAGAGAAATACAAAACTTCTGATTTCAGATTTCCTAAATAATTCTATGAAGTATTAGTTTCCACTTTCTGAATTAACTTGTCTTCCAGACATTGCACAGAAGGAAAGATCTTTTAAGTGGTCTTTAAAAGAAGTATAGTTTAGCTTTCCTTTCTGCTGTAAGTCACAGAAAAAAAGAGGTTTTGAAGGTTCTGCCAGTCAGCCAAACTTATGTTATAGCCACTTCACAAACATCCAGTCTGTCCAAGTGCTTGGCCACATGGCTAACCAGTTATTCAGAAGGTTTTTGAAGTTCAAAGCCTTGTTTCCATTTTTTTTTTTTATTTGCAAAAGTGGGCTTGTTACCTTTCTGGAAAACCAAAACCAAAGAACTATCATGTCTTCAGTTGTCAGCAGGACATTAACGTTAGAACAGTCCTATGTTTATCAACACAGAAATGAAAGGCATCTTACATGAAGGGAAAAAAAAAAAAACATCCTTTTTTATGAAGTGCTTCAGAATTCAACAGTGAAAAGCCTGCTACATAGAGCTGGGTACCTATAGATTATCACACCATTCATTTTAATATAACCCCACAAACATTCCAATATTTGATAATAAAATAACGTTACATTTCATTTGATGAAGCAAATTTAATTTACAGCTCCTTGTAATTAAAATCCCACCTAAATACATGACTTTCCTTTTCCCTGTAACTCAGCTGCCACAATACTTGTCAATACCTAATATATTCCTTAATCCTTTCTTCCCTTTCCACCACTGAAGTATTTGCAGCTCTCCATCTTTTTGGCAGGACAAGGGGTAGCACACATATGGTCTGATCTGTGAGCTGACACACGTGAGCCAACAATGCTTCCTGAAATGATGATGCCCGAGGAATACTCACTGCAATCTCACCTGCATTTCAGCGAGGGAAGTTGGAGAGGTCCCTCCTTTACCAGCTGCCGTGCATATAAGCTCACTCCCCTCTACAACTGACACAAGTTTGGCAGTGGTTTCAAAAGCTACTGAGGAGATGAAGCATAACTATCAAAGAACAATATCCTGCAACTTTTTTCTACCATATTCTAAGCAACTAGAGGGAAATGGGCATTGCAAGTGTGAAATGATAACAATGTCACATGAAACAGAAGTTCCTTGATGTTTTAAGGTAAGATAAAGTATGCAAAGCCAGAATATTAGAAATCTATCAGTACATAAAGGCATCCCCCAGTCAGCGTCTTCACAGCTGTCTGGAAGCTGGTATGTCTGGCAACATTTGGCTCCAAATAACAGCCCAGAATGCATATCCCTGCCAGGACAGGTAAGCAGAACTAATGCAGAGAACATATTGAAGCATTCAGAAGTACTTCATTTACTCTTTACAAGCTGGCTTTTGAGCCTGTGCATAAAATAGCCTCCTGAGGCTTAGAAATAAAATACTATTTAACATTCTGTGCATGGAGCTGTACTTCGAATGAATCAGTGGTGCTGTCAATATGGGGAACCCTTTCAGTTTAGCACGTATGAACTGAGTAATTCTGAACTCCTTTCACTATTCCCATTCCAGTAAAACACAGGATCCAAAGATATTACAGGAAGGGGTTTATAGTTGTTCTCTGGGAGTCAGTTCAATTCTGTCAAATCACTGACTGTGTCAGCAGATGTTTGCATCATCCAAGGTTAATCAGAGGGAATAAGGAATCAGCATCATCACAGGTCAGTGGAATTGCAGAGTCTATAAATAAAGGGATTAATGTGAAATGCCGTAAGCATTAAAAAAGCTTTTGGTGTAAAATATGGACTTTGTCATTTCCCTCAAAGGTTGGTGTGTCACTGCTGCTGATTTCAGCATGGACCCCACAAACCAACCGAGACACACCCAGTTTAAACTGAAAAGAAAAATTATTTTTTTTAATTGAAAGATTAAAAGCAAGGAACAGGGAAAAGAACCTGCAAAAGGGGAGGAGAATTACTCAGCACTGCACACCTTGTGAACTATAAAGAGCGTGTTAGGAAAGAGACTATATACAGTTTCACATGCAAACTGCTGGCCAAATGTCAAGGAAGTGAAGGAGACAGACTTAGAAAGAGTTATATTGAAAATGTAATTCTAAAGACAGACCACTTGAGCCAAGGATTCAGCAACTAATGGAGAAGAGGTCTGATCAACAGGTCAAATAATTAAGTCTTTAACAGGAAATATTTATGGGCTGAGATTACAGAGCTGATAAATGAAAGGCATCTGGGATGAAAAAGAAAGGTACTGTTGAAAAGAGCACAGAATTTTGAGAACTGGATAAACTGAGGGTCTTAAAAAGTATTAGAGCTGGAGACAAGGACATAAAGGAATCTCTTTGGTGCTGGGGGAAAAGGTATATAAAACACAGACTTGTTAAAGAATACAGTGCTGCTTGAAAAGATTGGCAAAAAGGGAAAAAAAGCTAGAACACTAGATGCTATTATCAAAGTGGAAATCACCCAGAAATAAAGAAGCTTAGCTTGTACTTACATACAGGTGAACAAAACAATCAGCCTGCACAAGCGAAAACAAATTCTGTGCTGGATGACAAAATAAACTGAAGGAAAAGAGAAAACTATAGCCCTGACTCTACACTAACTATGGCTGTCCAAGTTAAATGACATTGCAAAATTAAATGGCATAACTATGCCCGCACCTGGAAGTGGTTATCTAAACACAATTTTATCAGTGTTGAATAAAGCTGAGGTTCTTTACATGGTGTTTACATATTTCTGAATATTAGGTTTTTTCCCCAAAAGATGTTGGTAACAAGCTATGGTGTTCGCTATCACCCCCAAAATCCTTTCCCACTAAACCTCAGTTTTAGCTTATTTCACTATGTTGATTCCATGCCATCTTTACAGTTTGTCCTTCCTTGTAGCTTGCCCTCATCATCCTTAAAGGTTATAAACACATGGTTCCATCCTCAGAACAAGATTAAGAGCAGTTATTCTCATACAGGAGGTTTGAAAACACGTGTTACTTAGCAAAATAAAAATTGTACATTTTTCCCCAAAACAGACTAAATATTTTGGTTTCCTTCAGAAACTTCCTAAAAGCTCCCAGATCACAGATACTTTTCCCCCCATAGTTTTCTTTCTTCCATCTGCTTATGATATATGGCCACTTCCATATCTCCCATTTCCAAGGGAATTACTTCAAAACAGTTTAGCATTGCTATCTTTTCCATTTCTGATGGCTGCTGACTGAGGTGGCATGCTACCAAGCAAAGATGTTTCGAACATTGTGGTTTGTCTGAATTACGATTTATCAAGAACCAAAGTAACTCAAGTCTACAATTTTCTTTTGACACAACCCTACATGCAGATAGTTTAGAGGGCAACAAAAATACACTTTTTCTCCTAAAGATACCAAAAATGGTCAACTTGAAGTGAAAATAGGGAGGCTTGTGTCAAGACAGATTATGGTGCAATCAGAAAAAGCACACATATATAGATGAATTAAGTAAAAAAAGTAAAAGTAAAACTTAAAGCACACATAAAATTCCTTAATACTTGCTTAGGGCATGCATCCTGATCAATCATTTATCTTCCACATTATGCTGGAACTTGAAATTCTATTAGATAATACACTGAGAGTAGCACTTGCTTTGTTGCACACGTATAAGCATAATATTAGAAACAATATTCTAGTTCATCTAGCTCGATGCCATCTTTTGCAGTTACTGCTCTATAGAATTCCCTTGATAATCTGAGTTGCAACTTGAAAGTACTCACTCCAGGTAGGAGTTAACTTCATTGCTTTACAATGAGGTTACAATTTCTTTGCATTTAATTTTTTCTTTAATTTTTGAGATAAATGCATTAGTAGCCCCTTTGCTTATTTCTTCTTGTGTTAATACAGTTCTCTGGCTTAAATATCTGTCTTTTATGTTGTATGCCCCAGTCAGTTTTTGTCTAATCCACACAAATATATCCCCCCCTTCTTCGCTGAGCTTTGCCAGACCAAACAAGCCAATTTCTTCTGCTCCATTCTTTTACAATCATCTCTCCATTCCCTTTATAGTTCTAATAAGTACATCCGTATTGCTTTTTCATGTGGCATGCCTTTTCCACAGGAGTTATTCAAGTTGCACACCACTTTTGCACAGCCTTGAACTTCTAATAGAAGTATCTTATCCAGTGAACTCTAAAACACATTTTCATAGTTTACTCACCCTCAGTTTGTGCTGAACACACACATTATTTTCATATTAGTTGCTTCTGACACTAAGCCTACAGCAGATATTATTACTGCCAGTCGCTAAGAAAACAGCTTTATCTTATCCAATCTTAACCCATTTCTTTTATATCAATCCTCAGTCATTTGAATTAGCTCCTTGTACTGACCGCTGGTTTAATCAGGATGTGCCTATTTTGAAACGCCAAGGTCGTTAACAGAACTATGAAACAAGAACGTTTGCGAAACTCTTCCTTCAGGTTCACCATTATAAACCCAAGGCAGACTGAGTACAAGCTAGCATCCCACACTGTTAACCTCTGCCACCATAGGATATTTCTTACCATTTCATTATTCCCCATCCTGTGTGGTAGTTTCACATGGTGCTGAATGCCAGATACATCACAAATACACAGAGAAGGTTAATTTTTGCTCTTTCCCCCCCAGATTTCTGTCTACAGACAATCAGACGTTTTAAATGAAATATATTTGCTCACCACATACGTACTGATTTGCAATTGGCAAAGTTGTACTACTATTTGGTTTTCCTGGTTTCCATGTTTCCTTCACAGTTGCTGTGAAGTTTACATCCTGCTGAGGTTAGACAATTTTGGTATAGATCCTGGATCATGTTATTACCCTTTCTTCCCCATCTTTAGTGGAAGAACCACAATTGAAGTAATGAGTTTAAGTGAAATTACTGACCTGCATTCAGTCATTATTCAAACATAGTATTTTTACACATTGTAGATCAATATTCTTTTTTGCATATATAACAATTATTGAGCCTTCCTAGGGGACTGCTCATTAAAAGGAATAGGCCAAATTTCCATTTTGACATGACTTACATTTCTTAGAGCTCAAGGTACTTTACTATTTATAAAAATGTGCTCTACCTGAAGAACTAAAGGTTAATTTTAAGCTACCGAAAACCTGTTAGCAACACTATGTTTCTGTGTGTGCAATCTTTCAAGTAGATAATATGTAAAGTGAGTGACCACCATTCTGAGTCTAAATCAGCTACATCCTCTGAGCCATTTCAAAAACATGAAGCCAAAGAAGCGATAGAGGGAATATTTGCACAGAAGTTTTCCTCACAGCCAGTTTTCTGATGGATGATGACCTGTCTCACATGTATTAATCTGCACAAGGAAAATTCACAACCATTACAATTTTGTCTATTGAGACACATCTCCTATTAAAATAAAGAAATAAATAAAAGAATAAACATCTAAGCCCTCCTAATTCCTGCAGGTACACTGCATCTTGCTACAAAAAAAAACCTTAAACAAAGAGAGTTCCTGTTGAGACTGAACAGCTGCTTCCACAGCAGTAAAAGAAGTTGACTGGTTTTATTCCTTTCTGGAAGTGTCATGCTCTTTGCCTGGCAGTCTTTGGAACTCCCTCACTATTGTAGTATATTTGATGATTATATCCATAAACAATATTACAGTCACCAAGCTATCAGGCTGCTGCTGATTTTTTAATTTAACAGTTCCTCTGAGCAATAACCAAGAAACATGACCAAATATATTATAGATGGCTCTGAATTAATCAGAGGTAGCATTGCTTTAATCTTTGAGAATGATGAAGCCGGTATGTATAAGCTACTGTAATTCATAGCAAATTAAAACTGAACTCTCATACAAGCAAGTATGCTTAAAAATCCTTTAGAGATAATTTGAAATGTCTTGAGATTAATTAAAGTTAATTGCTTTGCCTGGCCCATCTTATAAAGGGAAATGTGAAGGGTCATAATTAAAAATAGATTAGAATTAGAATTAATAAGAATGTTTTCTCTGATGCTCTCCAAGAGAATGAAGAAAAGGGTTTGCAAAGGTTTTTTTATAAGAAACAGCTTTATAGTTGTGAATGGAAACACACATTCAAAATTCCCCCTGCATAAACAACATTAACATTTTAATCATAGAATCACAAACTGGTTTGGGCTGAAAAGGACCTTAAGGTCATCATCCAGTTCCAATCCCCTGCCACAGCCAGGGACATCTTCCACTAGACCAGGTTGCTCCATGCCCTGTCCAACCTGGCCCTTAATACAACTGCATTTAGAAATTCCTGAAAAATGTTTCTTCTAATTCCCATTTTCCAGAAAGTTTTCCAAAATGTAAGATACCCAAAATAAAAGTTTGGAAATTAGACAGGTCTAAAATGATATGCCATTAACTTTGGGACATCCTTTTCAGATTTGGACTGTTACATACAGCAAAGTGTGTGAATTACACGTTTGAATATTAGGAAATGTTACAAAGACATTGAAATGATAAAACGCCTATTATTAGAATCTGTAAATTGCCCATATAAGCATGTAGGAACATAAGCATAGTGCCCATAGCACATGTAATAACATCATAGTATATTTGGTCTGAGACATAAGAAATAAACAGCACTTTTGATAGCTGTTTACTGGAGTAAATAGGTGTTATTTCCTTTTCCTCAAATTTTGATACAACACTGACAAATTAAAGTCAGCTCATTGTTCGGAGAGGTAACCACCAAATTCTACTGGAAAGCTACTGATTTCAGTTTAGCACAGGCTTCCCAAAAGTTAACATGGGCGCAAATCAGGACTACAAAACCAGTAAAAATCAGAAAAAGATATTTTTGATTGAGACATACCAATGAAAAATGTTTCTATAAGCAAACCCAAAATGGTGAAATTTAAATCTGATTTTAAATCCAAGAAAAACAATATATATATCCTGAGTTACTTAAACAGGGGAGGTTTAGATTGGATATAAGGAAGAAATTCTTTCCTGTTAGGGTGGTGAGGCACTGGAATGAGTTGCCCAGGGAGGTTGTGAGTGCTCCATCCCTGGCAGTGTTCAAGGCCAGGTTGGATGAAGCCTTGGGTGGCATGGTTTAGTGTGAGGTGTCCCTGCTTATGGCAGGGGGGTTGGAACTGGATGATCTTAAGGTTCTTTCCAACCCTAACTATTCTATGATTCTATATCATTCTAAGATAATGTGGGAAGGTATCACTTGGTGGCTACAAAACTCAAAGCACATCCATGGGGAAGAGCTCTGGCATATGATTCAACTTGGATTAGTTACAGGGTTTCCACGAAACATGGAATTGTGGTTCCCATCACTGCAGACTATGAGCACTTGAGAGGCATGTGCAACAGATTACAGGATCCTCTCTTGGGTAAGGAAAACAGCAAAAAACCAAACCAAACAAACAACCCCACAACACCCTACTTTAATCTTTAAATTGAAAATATTTTTGCTGATTAAGAATACTATGAAGTGAACAAAGCAAAGTAAGTTATAAAAGTTCATAGTTTTGTTACCTGACAGCTCAGTCCAACAACTTGCTGAATAACTGCAGAGTACATTTGGTGAAAGGCTTCTGACCCCAGCAGTACCTTTGTAATTGAGGCTTTATGGAGGAGGTGGACTCATTAAGCCTAACATTATGAGCTTAGAAGACAACTAAACGTGGGTCTGTTTAAGGATACATTCAATAAAACTAAATTAGGAAATAATATGTTTAAGGGGAAAGATGCGATTAACCCTGAACTGTTCTCCATCATGATGATTTTGTTTCATTTTGAAAGATAATGTTTAGAACTGATCATGTGTATGCTCAGTGTAACTCTCAAAACAGTAACATGGTCATCTGCATTAATTTCCTTACCCTTTGGCCTTTTAACTGCTTTTATAGGCAGCTTTTGCCACCTTTTCCCTGGATGTTCTGACAGCAAAGATTCTTAAAAGGCCAATAGAAGGAATAAGAAAGTGGTAGGATATTTTATACTTTATATCATAAGCATTTTAAAACACACAAACTGAAAAATTACACTATACAGTGTATTGTGTATAATTCCTTATAACTCTGTATGACCCAGCTATGTTTAGGAAAACAAAAGGCTATCTAATTTTAGTCACTCTTAACAGACCAGCTGCTATAATTTTTATTTACTGAAAATACTAATTCTTTATTTCATATCTAAGCAGTTCAGAAAAAACAGAATGTAAAGACTACTCACTAAAAGCTACTGATGTTTTGTAGTAAGAAACATACTATAAGTAAAGCAAATAGCAATTCCTTTGAGGCTTTGGACTCTATTAGCCTGTGCTAGCAGGCCTGTCTGACCTACTATTTAGCTAATACAGATAGACAATTGCTGAATCAGAACAGGCTTCTGAGTAAACTCTACACATCTAAAATAATAACCTAAAAAGTGCTATGTCATACTCCAAGCGATCACCTTTAATAACTGAAGCTGATTAGGTACAGTTACAAGTTTTAACATGCCCTAAGGGGATATTAATTTCTCATCAATACACAAAAAGTACTGGCATGGAAAAACATTTTTAAGGAAGATAGTTATCTAGATATTGAGATTGCCTCTGTGTGTGTGTTTGTTATCTTCTGCATTGAGATGAAAACAGGGGTGGCTCCTGAATGTTCTTCAAAAGGGTTGAAAGCAATTTGTATTCAATACATCAATATTCCACTTTAATCTGTGTAAGATTAAGAAAAATGTCACACCTAGTTAGAGACATAATGAATGAACAGCTGCATAATAAAGCATGTATATTATGGGAAATGAGCTACATGGGTCACGGAAAAAGCTTTTTTGTCCACAAGGAGTCACATCTGCAATGGCAGTATTTGTTCCCTGAAATAAAGCTGTTCAGACTTGCATCTCAGGCAGTCAGCTGCCTGGCTTGGTCCTGCTGAAGTATAAATTTCTGCAAGCTTCTTTGTAAAGTGCAAAATAGTGGGAATACAGCACACTGTGTAATGTTTTAATAGCTGCAATAGCTAAAACGTATGGATATAGAAAAAAATGAAACTCTTGGTGAAAATGCACTGCTGTAATACATTGTTGGGTAAATGCAATGTGACTCTAAAAACAATTATTTTCTCATATTTCATGGGTCATAAATATGCTATTTGGCTAAAGACAATTTTTACTATGTCACTACAAAATGGGATTTTTACTGTTTTACTCAGATAACGTTATTAATGACAGAGGGTATTAATAAAATAAGTGAGCTGAGTCAGAATTACAGTCAGAAATTACCAGTTGCGCATTTTCCATTTGTGACATTGGAGCTGTTTAAGTCAACCCAAATATTATTCATGGAATGAACTCAAAAATTTCATAACTTAACACTTCAGAGCAAAAGTGTAGCTCAGAAACAATCCACTTATCACTTTGGTGACCCTTGCTTATGGCATATAGATATATAAATACAAGCATACGTACATGCACATACATACACATGTGTGTACGCATATTTATATATATAGCTTTTAACTAGAAAAAGAAGACAGTTATGAAAAAATATACTAAGTCTTCAGCTAAATTCCTCTATTATTCCCTTTATTTTGTGCCAACACCTTTCTTCTCTCCAGGTACGGTCTTTCACTTATGTCTGCTTATGCTTTTTTATTTTTGCATATTATAGCTACAGTATCTAAAACTTCTTAAAGCACATAGGCCTAATGATGGCAGTAAGATATTTCTATTCCATATTTTTAGTCAATTTTTAAGCCTGGAGATCACAATTTGCTATACTCTGGGTTTTATCAGGATTAATATAGATGTACTGAATTCCATTCTCATTTGAGAGTGGTGATTACATAAATTACAACAAAACAGGTGTTTATAAAGTAAACTGATTAATTTATTTTTCTGCAGTGAGCTGATATTTCTAAGCCCAGCTGACATGCAATTCACAAATATGTGTTGTTTTATAGGTAAGAAGGCAGCAAGGCAGTATTCACAGATGCACATATACAGAGCTTTTGAGTTTAGTCCTTGAACATAATTATTTGTACTTAGGTTGGATGCAGTTTGTCAGTGGCTCTCATGAGGCTACAATCTTGAAGTGACAGTTACTGTGCTATGGAATGGCAGAGGAGGCAAGTGGGGTTCCTTAATGCTTTGCTGCCATCATGTGGCCGGTCAGATCAATAAAATAATGGGGAGGAAAATCAGCCATCAAAAGAACAAGCCTGGAAGCCAGAGCCTGGATCCCAAATGATTTTAACTAATAAGCTGACTGACTGGACATCAAAACTCAGCTGCTTTTCAGAACTGTGACATTTAGTCACTGCCACCTTCTGAAAATACCCACAACAAGTGCTATGGCTCACTTCTCTCTTCCAGGTTCTCTAAGACAGCAGTGTTTAAACTGTGCCTGCTCCAGGTAGTATTTATTGTCCCTTCAACCAACAAAAGTATCAGACTTGCATTCAGTATCTTGCTGAGTAAAACTCTGCAGAAAAAGCCCTACAGTAGCAGAACAGTAGCCTGCAGTAGTAATTACTATGATCAAAACCAGCTGTTCTCAGCAATACCAGGTTGTGGAGTTATAGCAGCATTTATCCTGATGAACCTAGGGTCAATGAAAGATTCATAAAGGAAAAGACGCTATAGCCCTGAGCCTTACTCAGTGTTACTAAAACAAACCATGGTCCACTACATTATACAGAAGTAAATGAACCCCACCTAATTTTCAGTGTCTAACTACTCTGGTCAGAACTTCCTCTGTGTGAGTTAATAATCCCATGACATATCTTTAAAAAAGAAAAAAAAAAAGGGAAAAAAGAAAACAATCTCAATATCTTTAAGTATGCTTTAATTGAAATTCATTTCTTTGGCAGCACCTGGTGACAAATGAGTCCATAGAAAGTTTGAAGGAGATGTCCAAAACCCAGAAGATACTTCACATACTTTGATGTTGATAGACAAAAAACTATCTGGAGAAGGTATGAGAAAACTAGGGTGTATGGAAAGAGTTTGGCTGTTAACTACAGCTATAATACTAGTCATTTTCCAAAGAAAGATCTAGTCTTGTAGTTGGAATAATTTTCTAAACCTGTTATGTAGCTTGTGGTATGTGACATAGCGTGCTCAGTACTCATTTCACAATCCACAAGGCCATTAGCAAGGGATGATTGCATTTTACCCTTCTGCATCCTTGGATGCTCATCCATGAGGGTACAGATATGGGTGAGGAATTCATACGCCAAAGTCTGGATTACTTGGCTTCCCTGATAAAATTATTTTGGGAGTTCTAATGGCAGGTTTTTGGTTGCTATTGGGTCTGCTCTTTGCTGGGGCTTGTGTTAGAGATAACTTTGTTCTTGAACGGCATTTTTGTCTTAACATGGAAGAATTTCACTAGATTCATCTAGTTTAAGTATTCAGTCGTTGTGTGCCTTTTCATTAGATACAAATAAGAGATATACCATCAAACTGAATATTTTGCAAGGTCTCAGTTTCACAAAAATAGCAAACTTTACAATCTTCAGTATTTCTTCCCTCTTTACCACAGATGGAAACTAAGTTGGAAACATTTAATCCAGTATGCAAACATGTTTTTATTAGGAACAAAACCACTGCAATTTGCTCACAGCTTCTTATTAAAAAATATTCTGATGTAAACCTATTCCATGTTATACATCCATATGTTGGCTTAGTTATAAAGGTGACAGCTATTAATGTCTTTATTTAAAAAAATAAAGCTTTCCAAAGTATCCAAACTTCTACTGCCTCCCTCAAAAGGTTGTAAAAGGCCAAAACCTTGCAAAATAGCTATGTGATCTTTAATGTTCCTTCCAACCCAAGCCATTCTGTGGCTCACATTCTATGTGTTAATCATATTAAGGGTAATCCAGACAACCTAGTGAAGAGAATGTAGATTTTCCAGGAAGGCACATGAACAAATCTGTGTTTCTAGGTATATATGTATATAAATATAAAGTGTATATCTGTGCTCTGTGTGTGTGCATACCTTCTGAGAACATTGCTTCAGCCTTACTACAGAACCTGAGCACATGGAGCACCAGGTGCTTCGCCTCTCTTGGACTGTTGGATATGACAGGATGTATTTTTCACTAACAAAAATAATTTGTGGTATATAAAGTCAGGGGTGAGAAATGTGTATTTGTCTTCAAATGAGAAAATGCTTAAAATCCATATAATTTCAAACGTATGAGTTAGGCTATCAACCACAATCTTTTGTGCATTCCTACCATAACCAGTGACAACAAAGAAATGTGCAGAACATTGACAGGGCTACCAAATGTAAATAGGAGGGCAGTACAACTTTGGTCAAGGCAAAATAAACTTTTTCAGAACTGGACAGCCTCACGCTGACAGCAAAAATGGACCAAGATTGGCTAGTAAAATATTAAACCTGGGGACTTAACAGGGAGTGTGAAGGGAATGGCTTCAGGTATTGACGTAAAGAGGGAAATGTATGCAAAGCCAATGCAGAAAGCACATGATAGACAGTCAACCTGTAACATGGCAAGAGATAAAAGAGATAATATCTTCAGGGAAGGTACTTACATTCAGAGCTTGCAGAGACAGTCATAAAACCAGTGTCTGGTCATCATTCTTATCTGCACATAATAAAAATGTGGCCCTGTTTGAAATGGAAGAAAAAAATGTTATGATTATCATTGAAAACAACAAACAATAAATAGATTTACACAACCAATTACAGGCTAATAACCTATATGTATGCATATGCTTAAGCACATAAGATTTTGTTGGCTTTAGAGATGAATTAGGTGATTTTAGGTCCAAATTCAAATTCAAGAAATAATGAATTGCCTTGAACCATAAACAAGTATCTGTCTGACTTCCCTTTGCCTGGTTCTAATCATCAAAGAATCATCGTCCCTATCAAAGTGTTGACCAGTTTGCAGCAAGTAACTCACACAAAAAGGCAAAGTACTAAATAGTCTGAAAAATGTAAGTAAGCATAATGACAGGCTTTTAAACTTGTTCAAGAATACAGGGCCACAGCTGTAGCTTCAGTAGCTGGGTAACTTGTTATGTTTCCAAAACTCAATCAAATTCATTACTGGCACCTGCTAGATGTGACAGCTGAAGTTCTTGACATATAAAATTAAGTACAATGTAAGATTTTTGGTATAGCTTGAAACTTCAGAAAAAAACAAACTTGTTTGTATCAATATTCATATATGGAAAATAGACTTCCTTGAGAAAAGTAAAACCAATCTACTGGGAGAATACAATTTTCTATCATTAAACCTCTAAATGATAAAGTAGACATAAGACAAGCATCACAGAAGGTGGAAAAACTACAAGCCCAGTAAAGATGCAATTTCATTTCACCACAATTTCATTTGAGTTTTGTAATGGAACAAATTTTCCACAATGATCACTGGCACTTATCTGGGATCCTTTTTGGAATATCAAAACCTGAAAGAACTGCAGTGGCAGAACCTTTGCCCTTACCATGCTGAACACAGAGGTATGCCTCAATACAGAAAAAAGAGGAAGGTTTGGCCATGCTACAGCATACTACACATGAACATGAAAAAACAGAACAAAAAGTCTAAACCCCACAAAGACAACTTATTCTTAACCCTTCTACTTTCTGTGTCCCTCTCCCTTAATTGGTTTTCACAGCAATAGTTCTTGAACCAAATTATTTTGTAAAAGCCAGAAACTCCTTAGAGAACAAGCATTCTTCAAACGCAGCCTAGCTGCCACAGAGCAACAGGCCTCTGTTATGTTCAGTTGCCATATGTGCTTTTCAGTCTTCCTGCCTCTTTCATCACTGTGTGGGTCACAGCACAAGCTTGTATGAGACAAAATCCTCTTGACCGATCCTCCTCTCATGCCAATAGCAAAGACTGAAATTACACACTGCTCTGGTGGCTGCACTGGTTTGTCTCTCAAGGACACATTAAATGCCAACGAGATAACAGCTACATGCAAGTTCAGGCGCACACACCTACTGTTGGCCTTTGCTTGTCAAGAAAACTGTTGTAAAAGGGTTATTCTACAGCATTGAAAATAAAAGTGCAAATAGTGCCACTTAGTTGTTAACAAAGCTGATTTTGACAAAATGTTTCCTAGTGCTGAAGTGAAGATTGTATATAGTTACAAGACTGAGGTAAAGATATTCCAGTTACAGAGTCTAGAGCTGTGTCACAGTCAAATACAACTATAATATTTCATTTATACCTTATATTACTGTTATTAACTGAATTGCTGCTGAGCTAGAAAGAATATAATTGGACTATTTTCAGTCCCCACTGCATTTTCAAACCTGTTTTTTTAATACTATATAACTACAATAGTTTTGATAAAGACAATTTCCATAGTATTTAACTACTGCTATTATAGCAACTTTCCAGAACACGCATGACTAACTCATATGTTTACAATGAGTAACAACAAAGGTTGTCCAAATTATCACCTCTATGGTTTTGGATGGACATAGCTTCAGACTGTAAACCTAACATTTAAGCTACCCTGTTCCCTAAATTACATGATATAGATGATAGCTGTCCTAAGAAGAAAAATAAATTATAATGATTTATCTCCTTCCATTAGTTTCTATCCTGAGAAGATGTCATCACTTGGTATGAAGCTAACTGTTCTTTCAGCCATTGCCTAGTTGGACAGAATTTTTTCCTAAAATAATAAAGCAGAAAAATCAGTAATGTTACCCATTAGATGTTAATATTCTGAAAATCCAGACAGTGAACATTATTCTGAGTAACAAATAGAAAAAATCAATTTAGACATAGAAGCTGATTCATATTTCTGAATGTCAACACAATCATTTTCATGCAGACTCCTCTCAAGATGTTATTACTATACCAACAGAAGTTACTACCATAACTTATAACTTCTGATTGAGTTGGGTTATATCTTTTTAGAAGCACATTAACTTTGGGGGGGTTTACCCAGTAATAAAAAAAAGTCACTGCTTCCTCAGTCAAGTTATTTCAGCTGCTGGTTACCTGACTGAGGAAGCAGCACACTGTTTCTGATCTCTTCCATCACTTTTCAGCTTCCAGTCAAGCTATCCATATGCTTTCATTCACTGGCACAGAAGGTTTTGTTTAATGGAGATGCTTTTAGTCTGTGACAAGGGCAACTCTTACAATTCTTTTTTTCCTTAGACTAGCACCACAGAGCTTATATTTTTAGACCCTGAATATTTGTTGTAAATCTTCAACTCTTTTCAATTTGTCATCCAGGTTTTATATTGGACAATTAAACCAAATAGCAATACAGCAAAATTTAATTAGGCTTACTTGTTAAGACTGTATCAAATATGATGTCAGACACTAAGTATGAAAATAATGTTTCCAGTTGCACAGATTAGGAAAACTGACTAAGAGTCAGTTTAGAAGACTAAATAGTCTTCTTTAATCTTTCCAGGGGCCTTCAAGATCCTTGCCATCATCTCAGTCTATTCCTTCTGTATTGCACTTAGACCAACACGCACGATAGCCATTCTTTTAAAGTCATACGCAGTACAACCAGTTGCACTGGTAGCCCTGGAAAAGACAAAGCAAAAAAGCTATTACTCTGAGTACTCACACCATACTCAGTTTATTTTTAGTCTTAATACAGTGCTCTCAGAGAAACAATAGAGGTAGCAAGAAAACTGCATATTTCAGATTTCTTATTGTAGGACGGATAAAGAGACAGAGCCAGCAACTCCAAAGAACAGAAGCACAAGAAATACCATGTAACAAAGGGAAATTCCAGTTCAATCTAAGAGAAATAGGGAAGAAAAGGTGAAAAAAAATACATTATTATTTACTGGCTGGTAAACAGCCCAAAATAATTTTATTTGAAAATCATATAAAATGCATTTTATTTTGTCCCTATTATATACAGTAAACAGGTATAACCTGTATCTTATAAATGGTTGTCTTATGAGTGGTCTGTACTCCCTTAGTAGGAGTTAGGCCAAATACTTGAGGAGAGTGTAAGCTAGAAATATACAAGTCCAGGTCTCCAGCTCACTTAAACATGCACGTCTTCCTTCTAACAAGTTAGAAAATAGAAGGTGGCTCAGGATAAATAAATAATGATGAGAAAGTTTTATCAGATAACTAGCAAAAAAAGAAAATGCAACTACCCCTTTTCTGCTACAGAAAGGCCACTGAAGATCAGACTGAGCTGTGACCCTAACTTACCACTCGAAGAGTCCCTACAGAACCATATATTAATAGACCAGAAATGCATTTGTGCAACCCCAGCACTTCTAGCACAGGTCTACACCTTCTTTGCTATCTGCCTCTTTTTGCCTTGCCAGATGCACTACCCAGTGGAACAATGAGACAAAAATCAAACAAACGCCCAAACCAAGCCAAACTAAACCAAAGAACACAAAAGAAGAAACCTCACCAAACCCCTTTCCTTTAGCAGCAAAAACATGCACTAGCAGTTTTGAAAACACTACCCTAGAGAATGGAAGTGACCAAACATGTGTTCGGACTTCTGGTGTAAAGAAATGTCTTCCTCTTCTAGCTTATTTTACAACCTTCAATCTTTCAACACTGTAGTTAATGCCTTCTCACAATGTGCAGGGAAAACAGCATGTTAAGTACTAGCCTGCCTCATACCTTTTATTTTTGTGACCTGAAATATTACTTTCTACACAATACTCAGAACCTATTTCAACATACTTTTCAGTTTTTGTAATTCAGGTAAATTGCTTCAGATTAAAGTCTTTAAAGCACTGAACTCAAACAGCAATAAAAGTATTTTTCCCAGTACTGGCTCTTTAGTTGGCCTTTGGCATTTGATGGCGTTTCTTTTGTAGAAAGCAATCTAGGGCTTGTTATCCATAAGGAAACATCTCAAAGATCCAGTATTTCTTTCATGCTGCTGGTCCACAACTTAAATTAAAACCTGTGGGCTTCCTGAGTATTGCTGGTTTCCATTTTGATGCCCCAGTATTTAGTTAAAATACAACATCCAACTAGAAAACCTAAACCAGCTTTGCTGATTTCATCTCTGTGTTTATGGAAGCAATTAAAAATAAAAATTAATTGCATATGGTTTGCCTTCAGAATTTATGTTAAGCAGAACTTCCCACTGTCATTTTCTGATAGGGCAGAACTAATTTAATGCTGTTCTATTAAGTTATTATAATGAAAAACAGACCACAAAAGAAAAGATCAAATTGAGAATTATATGAGATCTACATGAAAATAAAGCTTACTTTACCTTTGCAGATCTCTCTGCAAGTAAGGTCTACCTGAAATCCTGCAGATGGTGTGGAAACTTGAGTTTGTACTTTGGGCCATATAGCTAAGACTTAAACACCTTAAGCAGGACCTCATCTGCCCACCTACATTCCTGACCATGAAAGCTATACCCTACTATCTAAAAAGCATACATATTAAAAATTACTCACATATCCTTTTGTACATTAACTTGACATCTTCAAGCTTCCACGGAAACACAATGTATCATAGAACAACCAAAGAAGGAAAGATCTGAATAAAGAAAACCTTTTCTGGAATGACTTTAAGTATTTTAGACAGTCACAGTGAAGCCATAATTTATGCTTTGGTCGGAAACTCATTCTGCAGATGAGCAATTAAGGTATTAAACCTTTCCTAAAGAAGGGGGGAGTGGGTTGGTTGGTTTGGTTTGTAGGTATTTGGGTTGGGGATGGGTTTGGTTATTTGGGGTGGGGGGGTATTTTTAAGTAGAATGGATGAGTTTTGGAAGAGTTGATTGTAAAGCATTTAGGACTGAAATACATTTGCTGTACTTAGGCTGCCTTATTCTGGAGATGGCAATTTGAGTAATGTACATGTCCAACCTTTCAGCTTTTCTCCAGTTAAGTACATCCATTTACTTTAAAGATGTATTTGTGTGAATAAAGGTCATGGCTCTGACAGGTCAAGCTCTGACATCTTCAATATGCAAGTGTATTTTCACTGGAAAATCAAATCCTAGGAAATTTGGAAAACACGCATATGTGTTACTGATACTAAGTCATTATTCTTTGCATACCTCAAAACTTCTAATCTTTCCTCAGGTCCTGCAAGATGATGTAAGATATCCACCAATGGAAAAGCTGCCCCTATATTAATTTTCACAATACCTGAAGTTCTCAGTGATTGTTCCTAATTCACAAAGTCCAAACACTGACAGACATGATTTTTAAAACGTTTTGAAGGTCAAGTGTGTAAATAAACTACATTAGCTTGAAATGGTTTTTTTCCTACCATTCTTTAGTGCATTAGACAGTAACTACAGTTACAGCCTAAGTCACTATCCTCAAATGCATCCAAAAGCTTTTCTAAAATCTTAGGGTACACAAGTTTTGCAGTACTGTATACAGAAAAACATAAGCATGGGATACATATCAGCTCTCTGTCAAGAATGGTATAAAGTGCACACACAGGATGTTGTAACACAGTGTAAGGATGATAATAAAGATGTCCTGTTAATTGACAGGGCAGTTCATTGACAATGCCCTGCTTATTTGAATTATTATCACACCCCCACAATCTTAAAAGAAATATTCATGTAAGTTATTCCCTTAAATCTTTCACAGAAAGAAACACTTACAGTGTCAAAGCCCAAGCTAGTGTCACATCAGTTTGCTTACACTAACTCTTGATTTCGTCTTGGCTGCTGTAATGTAGACAGTAAAGGTCAAATCTAAGAACTCAGATGTAATGATTCACATCGATCTATACAGATATATATTTCATTCTATCTTTTACTTCAACTACAGAGACATGGATAATTCCTGGATTTAAAGGCTGGGGCAGTCCAATTTGCATAATCTTGTTTTCCCCCTCATGTTCTTTGAGTATAATTTCAAGATATAAAAAGGATACCATGCCTGAAGTTCCATTCCCTTTTTTTTTTTAATGCACATTGTTGAAATACTACTTTTGTTTTTCTTACTATAAATATCCACAAGTGAAATAGATCACTTAAGCAACCAGGTGACTTTGAGGGCTGATTCCCAAAGCACTTACTGCAAATATTTTGGGATAGCTGATACAATTCCATAAAAACAACCATGGGCCTTCATGCTGTTTGCATGCAATAAGTATTACATTCTTTACATTACATTACTCTGTAAGCAATGTAGTATTCTATGCAATTTAAGCTATCATAGTCTTGATCTCATCTAAGTTTGGCTTAAAACTGAGTAGCAGGATGGTTTATTCCTATTATTACCTTTTTCCTTAGCACTACTGTCAGTGCAGAAGTTGGGTAATTCAACATGACAGATGTTCCTGTGGAAACCACAGGGCATACAAGTGCAGACCAAAAGCAGTTCAGCAGTTACCTCAAACCTAAAGGCAAAATCTGAGCTCACCTTTTATTAAGCATCATGCACATATGACAAAGACTTTTAGATGTGGGGGGTTTTGGGGTTGTTTGTATTCTCTGTATCTTCCTTAAAGAGTTTTTGCTCAGACTGACAAGATCATTCACAGAGAGAAATCGCAAACAAAATAATTGCAAAACAGATACTAGAGATTCCAAAAACCAATTTGTTCAATTATATATAGTACATAATACATTTAACAGTAAGGCCTGTTTATAGCTCTAAATACAATATTTGCCTATCTGTAGATCTAGAAGATTACTTCTGTTTTTTCTTTCAGATGCCAAAGTGATCAGCACTAGCTGTACTAAAAACTGGGAGCACTCAGCAGCAGCAGAAATGAGCATCAATTCATAGAATCATAGAATCACAGAATCACAGAATCAGCCAGGTTGGAAAAGACCTTCAAGGTGATCAAGTCCAACTGCTCCCCAGCACTGCCAAGGAGTGCTTCTTTTGCACTGGTATCCAGAACTGGTTTTGAATGCAGTTTTGGTGATTTCCAATTAGTCAAATCTGACTGCTCTTTCATAATGTCATGATTGATTTCTCAAGCAGTGGTTCTGACTTGAAAAGTAAAATGGGGTTGAAATACAGGCACCCGTATATGGTGGACAAAAATATGGAGTTAAGTTGGCAGGAAAAATGGAAGAAACACCTAGTTAGATTTTAATGTTAGAGTAGTAACTGTGAACGCTGACATTTCATTATTATATTATCAAAAATAGCACTGCATTATAACAATTTCTAAAGTAGATATATGCTGGTACTCGAACTTCTTTTCATGTCCTTCACACTGTGACATTAAAACATGCTGTGAACATACTGTACACTAATATTGTCCTTAAATAAGGCTGGGTGTCTTACACAAATGGAAATTAATTGTTATCTGGTTGCAAAGATGATCTCAACAGTGGATGTGTTTCCTGCTGTTAGCTCACTTGGAATGTTCTTGGCTGAGAGTCAGGGTCATTCTAATCCTGGTAAAGCTAAAATAATAAATTTAAGAATGCCCATTGTCTTGCCTGCTTTTATAAAGTGAGAACCCAATCTTTTCTGAATGCTCTGAATTATGCTAACTCTAAGTTTAATTGAGTGCAATGCTACTCGTGTACATTGTAATTAGAGGCAGCCTTGCTAGGGCACTGCAGTGGGACACCAGAGACCTGAGGCTCTGCTAACATTTCTTGAGAGCAGGCTTTGACTCACAATGATGTGGTTTAAGAGTGCTTACGTACAGGACAATCTTGATTTCATTGGAAGACTTTAAATGCTTCTGAAACACCATAAAAAATTTAAGAAATAATGGTTTCCATCATTGGGTGTCATTTATCATGCTACTCTGAATCAGTACTAATGACAAATAACTAGCACACATATGGGAGCATATTCTCTCTGACATCATTGTCATGAAAAGGGAACACCAAGGCAGAAAACATTTATGCAAGCTCATGGACCCTTCTTTTCCCTTCCCTCCCTACTTTTTCCCCAAATTCTATAAAGAAACAAGCCAAAATCCTTAAATACATTTAACATTGCTAAACATGTGGCTCAGTTTGTCCAGGAAGCCTCCTGTTCCTCACCATTCCCAATTTTTTTTTTTTATTTGAAGATTTACTTTTCCTGGGAAAGTTGCTGACTAATCACAGCACATTTAAAAGGAAAAGGGAAACAGTCTACAGGCTAAAGACAATCTTGAAGAGCATATCACCTTGATTTAGTGTGTCCTAATTCTGACAACCACAGCAGGTCTGGAGAAAATAAGTATTCTTTTCTTCTCTGTAGAGAGTCAGCAGCCTCTCTGCAGGTACTGAAAAGTACAAGGTTGTGAATCTCCAAGATGCACCATTAAAAGCTAAAAAAAGCCCTTGCTTTATTATTACAGCAGTTCCTGTTCTATTTTGATCACATGGCTGAGGAAATCTTGAAGGAAAATAAAGGCTACCCCTTCCCTATTTCTCTTAAAAAGCACCATTTCATTTGGGAGACAGGAACTACACTTGTTTAATTTCTTTAGCATTCCTTCCACTGAAAAATAAAATGAAAGGTGTTCAGGTTACTGTTGTTACAACAAACAGATCTATAGGAGGTCTATGTGGTTTCTTTACATTTACACAGAAGATGTAAATTTAGCCCAGAGCTAGCTCTTTAATAACTCTGCTGCAGAAATGATGTTCTGCTAGCTAGATTCAGTTTCAGTTCCTAAGGGTTTTTTTAATTCTAAAGGTAAGAAACTACAAGGGGATAAATGAAAAGCTCTATAAGATCAACTGACATCAATTTACAATAATTCACCAGTGGGAAACCTAAGGTGTATAGTTTTAGAACTGTCTACCAGGATGACTTTCTTCTGAAACAGTATACAGGCTGAGTCTCTGCAATCACTTGGGAAATACCATGGGAACAGAGGGGAAGGTGCTGTCTGAATGTTTTCTATGACCACAGTTAGCTAAGCTTCTGTCTAACCTGTTCTAAACTGTACTTGCCTTATTATGGAGTACCCAGATTCTCTGGCTTCTTTAAACCTTTCATTACATTTGTATGGAAGAATAGAGAGAGAATGTGCTAGGTTTTACCACATGATAACACAGGCCAGCAAAAGAGAACCAGTAATAAACTTTCCCACATTCGTTCCAAAAGGCCAATTAGGTATGGTGAAGATCCCCACAGATTTCCACAAGTTTTCCCAGTGTTATCTCAGAGTAGAATGCCTGCAGAGGAAAATGGACTGAAATCACAGTGAGGAATAATTTTTTTTTTCCTTTTCGTATGCTGCAGTGTTTTTAACCTTCAAATGCTGAATGAGAAGCACTGTTGTAGTAATGGTGGTCTACAGAGGTGTGTATCGTCCAAATTGATAGGCCTCAAGCTGCCCCAGGGCAGGTTTAGATGGAGCTGAGGAACGATTCCTTCCCCAGAGGGTGCTCTGGCATTGGAACAGGCTGCCCAGGGCAGGGCTGCAGTCACCGTCCCTGCAAGTGTTCACACAGCGTGGAGACGAGGCCTCAGTGCCATGGGTTAGTGGTGGCCTTGGCAGTGCTGAGGAACAGTTTGGACTTGATCTTACAGGTCTTTTCCAGCCCAGTTAATTCTATGATTCTATGGCAAGGTGTCTTGAGGAGGCTGATTTTTAGTTAACAAACCAACAGATTTGGTGAAAAGATCTCTTTTGCAAGAGATCAAGAACAGAAACCTTTCTTCAAATCATGTAGGCAACAATTTAACATTGTTATCCCTACCTCCCTAAACATTTCCCAGATGTCCTCTCCTGTTGCCTCCAGTACAAATATATATAAAAAAAAATAAATTACTGTTTTTGTCAACATAATCAATGGCCAAATTAATACAATTTGCCTGATATTAATTAATTACATATGCTTTACAGGAAATACGAGAAACTGTCACTGAACATGGCAGATTCTCACATGGCCTAGCTATTTATGACTGCATACACATCCATACAGTTTTAAAACCATAGTCTCAGATGGGTAGTTCATCTTAACTTGGAAAAAAGTTCACTGTCCATGCATTCAAACTTCTATCTGCTGATCTCTTACCAGGATTAAGATTAGATACATGGATGAAAATAATATCACAGATTATGACCTTTTTCAATAAGATACAGAGAAGATTAAAAGCAAAGCTTAGTGATGATAATATTTATGTTACAGAGATAGCAAGTAACAGTTACCCATATCTGAATGCTTTAATTTTGCTTTTAACAACATGGTTTAAGAAAGCTTTTCAGTACATTCTCTGTTTCTTGAGCCTTTCTAACTCCCCAGGAATGATGCATAGGTCTATCATCAGCATCAAACAGAATACCAAAAGAACCAAAACCAAGCCCTTTAAAACAGCAAACTGATTTTTAATGTAGTACATGACAGGTATGACTAAAGCAACCTGAGTGTTGCTGTAATGCTAAAATCAGTAGGCTTTCTGCAAAGGTATTACCAATAGTTCTGTTTCACCTTTTTCCAGCTAAGAAAGTGCAGACAGCTGGAGTAATTTTCTTTCATAGTTCCTTTATAGCTCCTTTGTGTTCTCTTATACTCGGTTTAAAGAAGTATGTCAAGCATGCAGCTCCTCTTCTTCCAAACTAAGTCATCTAAAATAGCTCAAGTGCCTATTCTCTCCTATTTGCCTCCTTCAGCATTAGAACAGTCTAATATGGCTAACATAAATACAGGTCTGTATTGTCTCAGTGAATTCAAATGAGATGAACCCAATCTGAGCAGTATTACTGAAATAAACCAGGTTCCATTCTAGAGTAAGACAATAATTTATATCATCATAGCATCAGATACAAAACTATTCCTCTGATATTCGCAATGCTATCTGGGACCTCAAAGTCATTGAATCTATTTAGCAGTAGTTTTGCATCTCCTTCCACTAAAACACTGCCAATAACATTTCAGACAAGAACACATTATCCATAATGAAAACACCATCTTCTTACCTATCCTCTAAGCTACCCAAGCATCTAATACAAAATTAAATACATAAATTGTAATTAGCACTGTGAGAACAATTCATTTTCCATTTCACTGATCAACAGAAAATAAACAGTGTTGTTTTCTCTCCTGAGAAACACCAAGTGGGGAAATGAGCTATTCCTTTGAAAGGGCTTCAGTTAATTGTTCCCTCTATCTCATCAACATCAGAGCAAAAGAGATTACAGGAAAAACTATACCTCTGTCAGCATACTTTAAAGCTAGTCTTCACACAGAGTAATGTGTAAAATACAAAGCAATCCTCTTAGGTACAGGAAATCTGCCAGTCTCTAACTGACAACTACACAGTGTATTTGATGGCTTACCCAGATAAAGAACTTGTTTTGATAAGAGTAGCCACACAACTGAAAATGTGTGGTTCTTTCACTGAGATAGAAAATGCAATAAATAGAAATAAATCCATCATGGAAAATAGGCTCCCTTTTGAAATGACAGGCAGTTTGGCCCACTGTGTTTAAACCATGCAAGGGTGCTTTTTTCTATTAAACTTATTTTAGTACGAGTACGGCATATGAGTATATTAGAGGAGTATGGAAAGATTTTGTTCAGTCTTAATCATTGGAACCTACCTTCAGATAATGTACTCTAATTCACTGGCCTCGAGGTGCCTTGTTTTCTGTTCTGGGACAGCTGAACTCCAAAAAGGTTAAGCCACTGAGAGCTGCTCTGTTATCAAAGCACACAGTTGCTGTTGCTGCATTGCTTGTTACCCTGGACTGTTCTCATCTTCCAAGTGGAGACTATTGGCTTCCTTAAGGCTCTCATGCCATCACATGTTGCACCTGTACCACTGTTACCTTCTCAACTAGGAAAAAGATACATCCAAGTCACAGCACATTGTTTTTTACATGGATAGAAAAAATGTCAGTAGTTACTCACTCAATTCCAACTGCATCCTTCAATCTTAATATGAACATTAACTTCTTAGTTCCTATTGTATCACTCCTAAAAATTGTAAGTGTTGGTAGGAGTAGCAATCAGGTCCAGTTGGGAAACCTGATGCATTATTAAAATCATAAAATGGTTTGTATTGAAAGGACCTTAAAGCTCATCCAGTTCCAACCCCTTCTACTAGAGCAGGTTGCTCCAAGCCCTGTCCAGGTCTTGTTCAAGACCTGATTTTTCAGCATCCTAATGACAATCCTCAAAAAAAAGAAGACATGCCAGTGAAGGTCAGGAGGCAACATAAAATCATTCAGGTTGGAAAAGACCTTTAAGGTCATCAAGTCCAACTCTTAGCCTAACACTGCCAAGTCCATCACTAAACAAAACCATGTTACCAAGTGCCACATCTGTTTACTCTATGAATTTAGAAAAGAGAATTACGGATGTGAAGGTTGATGGTATTTCCTATGCCAGTGTGAAGAAGATCTCGATATGTGTCTAAAGATAAGATGGGTTTCCTCAAGCATATATATTTTTGCAAGATGTGTATTTTTTCTCTTGTTTGACAAATCTAGCACTGTAAGAAAGAGTGAAAAGGAAAGATTATGTTTAACAAATAGGGTAAAATGTTCTTAAAACCATACTAACTGGCAACTGGATTTAGGATAATTACTGAAAACCAAACCTGACTTAGAAAGCAAATTACAGCATTTTAATTTGACCTCATGTCATTTTTTTAGCAATAGATATTTAAATAAAACTTGTAAAGATTTTCCCCTCAATTTCAACCAAAGCTGAGAAACTTCTCTTAAAACTATTGTGGGCAGAATCTATTTATAAACATATTAGTTTAATTAAATAGGTTTCTTTTGTGGCTTGGAGGGTTTTCTTCCTTCATGGAGACTACTTAAATAGACCATAAATGGAAGAAACTAATTGCAGATAATAATTTGCTAAGTAAATAATTGTCAGATATATTCTTCCATAAATATTGCTCACAGTTTTTTTCCACAGAACATAAACCGTACTTGAGCAGGCAAAAAATTCAACATCTAGACCTTCTACCTTATAAAACCAGATTTAAGAGAACAGAAATCACTGCTCACATCTGCTGAATTAGACTTCCTTGTTCAGATGCATTGAGAAGATGCTTTTCCAGGTAATGGACTGGGGATAGAAATATTTCCCAGGAAATGTTTCTTCAGTTCATGTATTCCCTCAAAACTAAGCCAAATCTGTTTATTCATTACTTTTACAAGTCATGAACAAGACGAAAATTTTGACTCAAACAGTACTTCAGATGCAGTAGCTCTCAGTCAACAAGACATTCATACACTGGTTTGAGAAAGGATTTTATTGCATCCAAACTTTCCCTTGAATTGTTGGTAGCAAACCCAATGCTTTACAACATTTATTGGTAGCAGAAAATAAAAGCAACTTGGAAAATGTGACAGCCACCAGTAAATGATTCTTTTGTATTATTAAAAAAAGAAATACGGAGTAAATGTATATGTATAGCTCAGGTTTTTCTTAAATATTCCAAAGAATTGAGTGTCAGCTGATCTCAAATTAAAGCCAAAGCATTTGATTACCTGCCAAGATAAGCATGGAACATTTCTAAGTCCACTTCCTATAACCAGCTGCTTAAAATATATTTGTATTACTACAACTTTTCCAAGAAGTTGATGGAATTTCTCACACTAACTGGACAAGCTGAATCTAACTGATACAGTACTGGAAAAAAAGGAGAAAATACATTTTGCAATATATGTTCTCTATTCATATTGGTGTGTACATATATAGAGACCACATATACACACACATATATATTGTCATTTCTTTTTCCCCTGCTCTTTCTCAAAGTATGAAGGGTTCATTTAATTTCCAGAAACTGATTTAGTCTAATCACCCCCAGTTGTAGTTTTAGAAATATTTAAAACCAAAACAGGGAGCTTATTCTTCTAACAACTTAATTCCTGTATTAATGCATTAATGAAAACACTAATTTTTGTTCAAGTGTTTTCCACTGATTCATAGTATCACAGAATGGTTTGGGTTGGAAGGGACCTCAAAGCTCATCCAGTTGCAACCCCCTGCACAGGCAGGGACACCTTCCACTAGAGAAGATTGCTCCAAGCCCCATCCAACCTGGCTTTGAACACTGCCAGGGATGGGGCAGCCACAGCTTCTCTGGGCAGCCTATGGGAACCTGAAAGGTTCCTATTTTTCACATGGGCAACTGGTAAATGACAACCACTTCAAAATGTCTAACCTTTCATAAGCTGGTGGGGTATTAAGACACTTTTAAAATGTTTTCTACTTCAATTCAATCTCCATACCTTCTACAGAGCTTGAACATCCTTAAGAAATAACGAATAGAAACCAAACAAATACAAAACCCGTGTGAGGTTTGGAGCTCCTACAGGATGAGATGTTCCAGAGTCTCACCAGTGCAGGGTTATAAAATCAAAAAAAAGATCCTCCCAGGTTAATTTAATAATTTGCATTAATAATTTGATGGATGTCACTGTAAGTATCATTGTCCTTAACTCTTGGTTATGACTTAATATGACCTCTCTGAAGACTCAGCCTACAGCACAGTTCCAAAATGAGAAATAGATACTAGACTCACTACCTGTTGCAGCTGCAAGACTCAAATGAGTACTTTTCTTTTTAGGCCAATGAGGGCTGACAATACTGAGAAGAGGAACTAAGTCCAAAAAAGAAGTTAATCCATGTTGCCCCTGCTAATCATCTCCAGTCATCTGAGGAGAGGCAGTGAAAAGCTCGGAAGAGAGACCACTCATCACATACGGAAGCCAAAACCCCCATTATTTATACCTTGAAGGGTGTGTGTGGCAAAGCCACGAGCTTCAAAGATGGAGAGAAACTGCCAGAGGCCCAGGTCATAACAAACAGCTTTTGAAAAGAAATCCCATCAATTGTGTTATGTGTTAGGTCATGTTCTTTACTTTCATGCCAAACAGGACAGATTCTTTTTAAGGAGGTGATGGTAAATTCTTTACTCCTTCCAGGCACAATGTATTTGAGAGCTTTGATCCAAAGGGAGTAAGAACAAGTGCAAAGAAACAAAAGCTACTTTCATAATATATTAAAATCAAATAGCCAATATTCAGCCCTCTTAGTCTTGTAAGAAAGCTTCCAGTTAGCTATAAATGTCAGTAAGTTTTAATGATTTTTTTTTTTTAACAATGTCTGCCAATTATATAAATGATGGCAACAGAAAATGGATTTAACTGTCTCAGTTGCAAGTGAGCTTAGTAGAACCTTATGGACTAAAGGCAAAACCAGAATCGTTTAATTGGTGCACCTTAGCACACTGGACCTGAAAGACTAATGTTGTTATTAAATAAAGGAAATACTAACTGAACATCATGTACATTAGTGTTGCTGCTTAGTGGTGGTACATCAAGAGCAGTAAAAATGGCAGTACATCCTTTTTACTGATTTAAGCCAAAATAAATACTTGATTGCTTCCCAGTGAATGATTGCTAGCTAAAGCTCATAAACTTGGGTATAAACCTGGTTTTATTTATTTATTTAATGACTTTAATCTCTGCATCTGGAAACATGGCTGACAACATCTTGCAACAGTGAGTTTTCTCCTAGGATTTCCAATTCTTTGTGGTTTCCCCAAGCCAAAAATAGACTAAAAAATAACATTTCTGCAAATATTTCAGTATTTCCATTTCTAGGCCTGGTTCAAACCAGGAAGGGCAGAGCCACAAGAAGAAATTAAATACAATAAACAAATGAAATACAAATGAATTTTTTCAACCATAAAAAAGGTCCATATCAGGTTTATAAAAAGGGGTAAGTTCCTTCTGAAACTTTAGTGCTAATTTTCTTATGTACCCCCAAACTAACATGCACCATGCAGGAGATCCGTGTTGAAGATGTGTGTGTAAGATCTGTGAGGAGGTTTTTGTAGCAGTTGGCGTTGACTGAACATTAAATGACAAAGTGTTTTTTAAAACACCTCTAGGCATTTTTCTGCATTTTTTCACACACAAACCCAATAAAAATAACATAAAAATCTAAGCTTAGGTAGTTACAAAATATATATTGGAGATGTTGATTGTGAATCTATACTGAACAAAAACAATAAGGGCACGAGACAAAGTGTTGTAATGCTCACATGCCTAAAATCTGTGAGACAAAAAACTAGGAAATCTGTAAAGTAAAAGGAATTAGCATCAATAAATTTACTCATATAAAACATAGAATAGTTAGGGTTGGAAAGGACCTTAAGATCATCCAGTTCCAGCCCCCCTGCCATAAACAGGGACACCTCACACTAAGCCATGCCACCCAAGGCTTCGTCCAACCCGGCCTTGAACACTGCCAGGGATGGAGCATTCACGACCTCCCTGGGCTACCCATTCCAGTGCCTCACCACACTAACAGCAAAGAATTTCTTCCTTAGATCCAATTTAAACCTCTCCTGTTTAAGTTTGAACCCATTACCCCTTGTCCTGTCACTACAGTCCCTAATGAAGGGTCAGTCCCTAATGTTCCCCAGCATCCCTATAGGCCCCCTTCAGATACTGGAAGGCTGCTATGAGGTCTCCACGCAG